>JANTPM010000245.1:46913790-46924066 GCA_025434745.1 Erythroxylum divaricatum | reverse complement strand
GTGTACACTTTCACATTGGACTTAGATTCTCCCTTAAGTGAAAACCTTTTTGCTTAACAGTTCGAATATATGGCATCATTAAGAGCCCTTTTATTCTACTGGTCTAGGCCTACCAAGAGTCTATTTGCTCTTCCTCGTGAGGAGGCAATTACGAAATCCAACTATCATCTCTATATTCATCCCTTATCGAACCATCGACTCTGATGCTCAATTGTTATTTTTCACACGCACAATCACATAATGAAAGCACCAAAAATAAAGAATAGACAATACAAAGATTTAACGAAGATCGGTCAATGATACCTACTTTTTCGAGCAAGAGCAAAGAGAGAATTTTTTACAATCATATATAGGTAGATCCCTTTTACAACCAGACCCTTCGCTTCTAACACAAATTTCTGTTTTTATCTAATTTGGGTCACATTGCGTGCTTATCGGATCAGGTCGACATTCAAATCCACTACAATTTCAAGACAAAATAACCACAAATGATTTGTTTTGGTGTTAAGATGGTCCATTTAATTTGGTCAACTCGAGCTTTAACCATTAACTTCGGGTCAAAATGGGGCTGAAATGCAATTCATATGGTGACTCTTTTCACTTGCTGTTATGCTTTTCTTGTGTACAAGGTTCACGGTGCACAAGACTTTGGCTACCTGACCTAACAAATTCATTGCATAAGCCATTTTCCAAATCCAAAAGCTTAATGACGGAGCCATGTCTTATGAAACTTTGCGGTGGGAGTGTTAGTTGGCCGTCAAAGTTGGAAGAAGCATTGATGAGTTCGTAAAAGATTGCGAGTTCATGTGCTTAACAAGAGAACAGAGCAATTTCACACCTCTTTCCAGCTATACTGACAGAGCTTTAAATATGCAGGTTGTTGTACTCAGGAAGGGTTTTGATTCGTGTTCTTGGAGATCTATCTCGACTTCAACTCATGCATGCACTTTCTCATGCATGCACTTCATACCAACCCTTTTCATATAATTTAGGATGCTCTCTGTCTAGTATATCATCGTCTAAGAGCTTCAGATTCCTCATTAGCTCCTTAACGAACCTATGACTATGATTTCAGAGTCAGTTCAAAACTAGTTTTTACTGTCATTGCATGTTCAGTCAGTCTCCGTGATTTTGGAGATTAAGAACAACTTATACGGTAATTGCAGGATAATGTGGACTCGACTGCCAACAAATCACGATAACGATTCGAATCTTAACAGCAAAATTACAGCCTCAAATCATAGCAGATTACTTCTACATGTAGTCTCACTAAACAAGAGCAGTTTCGTTGATTGGATAACTAAACCTGTTTCGTATGAAAGAGAGTTGTATGGAGGAAATGGGGCCTCAAATCCACGCCAAAATGGAAGTATACAAAATCATTTGCAAATTATAGATTTCAAGTAAGTCATCTAACGAGCTAGTGACTAACTCAAACTAAATAACGGGTTCGATTTAAGTGACATTTACTACAAACTCATCTTCGACAATTTACAAGCGCAACTTATGTAGGGTAAACATTCATTCATAAGAACAATCTCCAAGTGAAAGAGATGCAATTAAATCAGAACAAACTCAGACAATGAAAGGATTCAAGCACAAGTAGAACATCTCTTAATGTTGAGTATATCAGTCAAGTGTAGAGACACAACAGGGACAAAATTAACGGCATAAAATATGAGTACTGGATACACAAATAATTGCTGAAATCCCATAAAACAATTCAAAGACCTAAAGCTAATTACTCCCCCCCAAAAAAAGAAAAAGCAGCCCCTACCAAAATTGTCTCCAGATTGTATTCAGAAATAAGAAGTGAGAACAAAACTGATAAAATAAGTAAAACAGGAGACAGACCACAATGAATTTTTTATCCTCTTATCTCTTCAGCCAACACTCAGTACTGCTTTTGCAAACCTACAGTTTCAATTTTCTTCAGTACTTCCATTTTCAGTAGCATTCCCGTTCTCTGAAACATGGCCATTCTCAGAGTTCTCAGCACTGCACCAAGAAGAAGGTTTAGATTCACAAAACGTACCTTCTTACCACAATGCACATCCATAATAACTCATGACAAACAAAGAAAAGGATAAATATATTGAAACCTTGTAATTTGACATTTTCTTATTTTAGTCCTTATACTTTAAAAACTATCACTTATCCCCATATTGTATTGTTTAACTGTCATGTAACCCTTTCCATCATAGTTTGTTAGTTTTTCATCTATTTTAACTGAAATCGATGTACTATTAGAAATTTTAAGTTCTAACAGAATACGTTTTAGAACTACAAATGGATGGAAAACTGGTGAAATATGATGAAAGGACTAATATGATAACTAAACAATATTATAATTTTCAAAATGTAAGGATTTAAATGAAAAAAAGTCAAATTTAAAAGGACAACCGTAATTAACCAAAAGAAAAAGGCAAGTCTTTAGACTTCCTAGCTTCAAGTTGCACTCCAAACAGTTCAAAAAGATGCATCAAATCCACATCAAATATTCACTAAAAGATTCCATATCAACATAACAAACCTCCAAGTAAACGAGCTCAACAACACACATAAACCCTTTATACTACTATCCAAAACAAGAAATCTAATACCCTTTTTTGCAAGATTCTTATGCATTTTCCACACTAAAGACTAAAGCTTTCATGCCATCACTACATATATCATTCGATTTAAAACCAATATCCCAATTCAACAACTTGAACTTGAGGAGTACAATAATCAATTAATTAAGCAATCAATTGAGTGTGATTTTTTTTTCTATCAAACAAACCTCTGGGGACAAGAACTCGAATCAGAATCATCATTCTTCCTCCAACTCCTCTCAATACCTAGCCTATTCCCAGAGCTCCTCCATCCATACGACCCAGAGTCTCCTCTCTCACTTTTCTCATTAGTAACTTTCAAAGACTCCAATTTCTCATCAATTTCCTTCCAGTCCTTTCCTTTCTTAGCCAATACCTCCTCTCTAGGCCTGGCTTCCCCAAACGGATTCGACCCTTTTGGCTTCGGGACCGTCCCATTACCGTCACTCACAGGCAGCGTACGCGGCTGCAACACAAGCTTTGGTCTCGCGGGCGCCGCCGTCACGGTTTTGTCACCCTCCTCCTTCCTCCTCCCCCAGCTCGCTGAGTCCGCCGCGCTAACGTCGTTAACCACATGTTTGTCCTTCGACAGAGAATCAAAACTTCCTCTTTTCTCAAACCGACGTGTCTCCGTGGGTTTACTCGCGACCCAGTTGTCCGACTCATCAGCTTTCGAGTGAGATTCAAAAAGGGAGCCTCTTTCCCTTCTCTCAAACCCACTGTTACCGTAACTATTCCCAACCGTATACTTCTTCGTCTTTGACCAATCATCAACCTCGTCAGCCCGAGACGGCATCGATTCTCTACCAGAATCCCTATTAAAACCACCCCTTGAATTATTATTACTACCGCCCCAACGAGAATCGTCGCCATTAGGGTTGCGGTTATTAAGACCATACGATTTGAAGCCGCCGCCGAGGCCGTTGCGGTCGAGTTCATCGGCCGAGCGTTGGCGGGGGGCGGTGGGGAGATTGATTATATCATCGTGGAAGTTGCTCTTGTCGGCGCCGTAGGCAGAGAACTCGGCTAGGGATACGGTTTGGGCTTTCTTCTTCTTGGGTTGCTTAACGGCGGTTGATAGCGACGGGAATTCAGCTGCTACGACGTCGTCTTGCGCTTGCTGTTGTTTGAGTTCATCTTCATGCTCCTCGGCGTCTAGAGCCCAGGCGCCGGGCTTGCCCCACGGGGAAGAAAGAGTAGCGGCCGACATGTTGTTTGCTTTGTTTTTTGCTCCCTCTCTTTCGCTCTTGCTGTTTAGGTAGGCGGTGGTGTTTGAACTACCGTGGGTTTATATAGGGAGTAAAGATGAGGATTTGGTCGGACGGTGGAGGATGATTGTGATTAGATTCTCTCAAGAAAATTGACGGCTGTGATTTGGTGGGCAAGAATAGCGTTATTCTAAAGCTAATATATATGAATTAAGAAAATAATTAATATTAATTTAGTTTCTTAAAACTTTTCTGAAATAAGAAATTTGAAATAATATAAGCACATTATAAATAAATACAAAGGTCGGAATTTTTAATTTGGAACTTTTTATTGTTAAAATGTACATTTAAAATATAAATATGTAAATAATTGATTTATTGATTTTTAACTAAAATTCTTATAATACATTAATAATTATTATGGAGTTAATATGTATTCATAATTAAATTATTTTAGGCTTAATAATATTAAAACAATTCAACTTTCTCATCATAGTATAATTATTAACTTTAATGCAACATTAAAAAAGAATAAAATTAAATAAAAAATAATTAAACTCAGATAAAATTAGAGAAAAAAATTGGGCCCGACGACCCTTATAAACATAACAACCATGTGTTAAAAAAACACATTATTTTATATTTTTAATTAAAAATAGTTCGGACTTGGCCGAGTCTAGATCGGACTCGGCATTGGTTGTCATCCCCAACTAAAATAGGCTTTATAAACATTGGAGAGCTTATTCAATATGTAATTAAAAAGGAGAAAATTATTATAAAAAATTTTCAGAAAAAAATTGCTTTCAAAATCTTGAGATTACAGAGTCATGGAATCAAAATTACAAATGGAAGAATAATAAAATTAAATAAGAAAAGTGCACTGAAAAACTGAAATTATTGAACGGTATTGCAAAAATTTATACATATAATGTCCAATGAATGATGAATTGTTCTTCAGCTGGCAAAAGCACACTTGAGGCCTCTTGAGAGTTAGGGTGATTGGTGAGGTTGTGAAAAATGGAGACTTGACTCACTTGGATAAGGATTGCATCTTCAAGATGAGCACTCCTATACTCTCTTATGAGTCACACAACAAGTTTCATCTATTCATGCTTTGGTTGTGATCACACTCAGACAGAAGAAATCATCAGCAAAAGAGTCATTCTTCATCTCCATTTTGAAGGTCAATTAAATGTTCTTCTTCAATACTCTTAAGGGAATCTCCATGAACATACCAAGTTACGGTTCCTGCAATGCATAATGATAGTTCTCATTCTCGATTTCAGATAAACACTTATTGGCTTAAGATGTTTATCTTAAGCTGTTTATGTCAAATTTCATTATCATATCTCAATAGAAACAAGAAAAGGCAAGTGTGAAGTAGCTAAATAAACCACCACCGAAGGCTAATTTTCCCCCTACCGTACTTGCTCAGTAAAACAATTTTCGATAGTGATAAAGATGGCGGGGTGTTTATGTACCTAAAGGAGCTGGTTCCTGATCTCTTGTTGCATGAAGTATTATAGTTCCTGATAGAACAATGATGAATCCACAAATCTCAGAGGCTATGCTGCTGACATTTTGGCCAGACCAATCCTGTTAAAAAGGAAAAGTAAATGTTTAGAGTTTGTTGCAATAAATAAGTACGATAAGTAAATGGCAGGAAAAAATAAAATAAAATTGGAAAGATTAACTGATTAACCTTAAACATGATCACGCTAGCAATGATAGTCAAAGTCGTAAACATAACATAGTAAATTGGAGAAACAATTGCTGCATTGAATGTATCCAATGCCTGCATTAATGACATCAAAGCATCATCAGATATCGTAATCACGAAAAAGGAAATGCATATGAAGGAAAGATATCATCAATACATCTGAGAAAACACTGCTTTTTTATTATTTCTCAGTATGGCAATATTTTGATATGGTATACAGGATAATTCAGGATTTTACATTCTCATAGATCCATCAAAATTGGAACTATGACTATAAATTCAAAGATGGATGGATCATTTCCTGCAGATTTCCTGCCCTTCGCAAATGATTGGATGTCTTAATTGGTGTGCATCCATGAGGAAACATACAGAATCAAGCTAAGTCTCGGATAATAAAGTATCAGGAAATCTCTCTCTTCTGTTAAGGTGTGGGAATTAATTATGGACAGTTAAATGCAAACCTTAAAATTGGTAGGCAACCCTTAACCATCCCCCCTATAGAGCATAAAAGACTACAGCATGGGATTCTGTTTAAACTTAACCCATTCAAAGATGAAAAGCAACAAGCAACAAGCGACAAGCATACAGAACTACGGCTAAAACAAAACGCACTTTGTTCAAATAGTTTAACTGCGTGATGACACAAATTGCTGCAACAGTAAGAAAAAACCAAGTTTGCGGATAAGCAATCTGACTTATCCCTTCCAGTGTAAGCTTTATTGCAATTCCAATGGCCTTTATGCTTACAACCTGAAGAAAACAAGCACTAAGATTTTAAAATTCGAAATGACAATGACAGTAATGAGCTCAGCGATATGAATAAGTTGCAACTTTGATGAACAATGTCAATACATGTAAATAAACTCAATGCAAGTATACCGTAAGTGAACCTATCAACGAGCATATTCCCAAGTAGATTAATATGTTTGTCTGCCCACATCGAGGTTCAAAGTGCAAAATCAAAGCTAAAACAATAGAAAGTGTAGCAGCCACATACACCAAAAAAGCTGCAGCAAAGACAAGAAAATGAAACAGAGGTAGTAACCATCAAAACCAACGGACGTTTTCAAGTAAAGATGATGAGTACTGGAAACGTATATTAACCAGGTTGAGTGGCCAAAGTCCAGATTTCTTGTACAGAATCCAGAATACGCTCCTGAGGGGCATGAATCACAATCACCACTGACCCAACAATGCAGGTCACACATCCAACAATTCCCATTTTCCGAATCCGTTCCTTCAACATGAAGTGAGCCAAAATGGCACTACCCATATGTCAAGAAACAAAAATGGTCATATTTTGATGACTAAAACAAACAGAAAGGCAAAAAAAAGCTTTTGAACTCGTTTGAATTAATTCACCTGATAATAATACTAAGAGCACCAAGTGGGGTAACAAGAACCGCAGGAGCATAAACATAAGCCACAAAGTTTGCAACTTCCCCAACAATCACTACACATTGGATTCAATATCATCAATCTTTAACACAATTCCATAACTTGGGCAATCCTAAGAATGCCTAAAACTTACTTGTGACCATGCCAGCCCACCACAAGGGCTCTAGTAAGTAGGTATAGCCCCCAACTCCTATAAATTCCATCAGTTAAATCAAACCCCACATTCAACTAATAGAAACTGACGAGTAATTACACCGAAAAGATACAAAATTTAGTGAAAGACCTGCTCGTGTACCGGCAGCAGCAGCTCGCTTGAGGCCTTTCTTCTTGAGAATGAAGCTGGATCCTATAAAGGCGCTGGAAGCCATTGCTAGTATCAAACCCTTTGCGTTGTCTGACAATCCCATGCCTATCTCTCTCCAAAACGTGGCGTTTTGAAGTGTTTGTTTTGCTAGAGAGATACAGAGAGATCACAGAAGGTGTCGACGACGACGGACATTAAGCAGACGTAAGACTCCGACAAGGGATGGAGCAGGGTATCTGCTGTTTGGCGTATGGGTACGGCGGATTCTGCACCTGCTTCACATACCATGTGATTGTGAGGCTGGGTCAAACTGGGAGTCGGACAAAATCATCGCAATCTTGCTTTTTTCACGGTGTCGTTTTCTTAGTTGGAGACACAGTTTGTACTCACAGACCTCAGTGACCGGTGGGCCTGTTCGTTGACATAAGACATAACGTCTTGTTGTGTTATATCGAATGAAATTACCAAAATGTCCTATTGGGAAATTACCTAATTTTTGGTGATAAATTGTAATAATTACAGATGGATTATCATTTCTTTAGGTATGTATTGGATAAGAATGACTTTCAAGTACGTTGAGGCGAAAATTTTGGTCAAATTTTCGGATATCTTAAGCAATTGTGTACAAATGACAATGGTGTAGGCCGGGCCAAGCTCATCTAGGCTTGAGAAAGCTCGATCTTAGCTCGGGCTTGACTCAAGCTCGATCCTAGCTTGGGCTTGACTCGATCCTATCTTGGGCTTGACTCGATCTTAGCTCGGGCTTGCCTCAAGCTCGATCCTAGCTCGGGCTTGACTCGATCTTAGCTCGATTCAACAAATATCAAAATGACATAATTTCAACATAAACCTAAGTCAAAATATCAACTTTAATCTTGTCTAATTGATAAATATTAAGTACATTAAATTCAAACCGTTCTATTAATTAGTAAATTGTTTTTTAAAAATACAATTTTCCAATGTCAATGATTACATTCATATTAGAAAAGCTATAAATAAAAAATAATGACAAAATATCTTAATATAAATGTTAAATATATAATGACCAAATTAATTATATTCAATGTAAAATAAATAAAATTATTAATTTTAGGACGAAAATTTTTTAACATATCTTATGAAGATAGAAATCTTGGTTTTACTCTTTGATTTGAGATATTACTTTTGAATATATATTTTATATTTCATAAAATAAGAGGGCCAAAACAATTTCTAATTTGTCCATTGCCTAGTCAAATGGATCTTATCCAAATCGATTCAATGGCACCACATCCCTAATAAAGCCCAAAAGATCAACAGTTTTACCGTTTGGCTCTGTTTCACCTTTCAATGGTCATATGGGAAAGAGACTCGTTTTGTCCTATTCATTATTTGTCCACACCAATACAATATGGTAAACGTAGATATCAGAAATCACTCGTAAGTCGTAATAGATTCGTACTCACTCCATCCAGAACAGTACAATAGCAAACTTAAAGGGCCTATCTTATCTTATTCATGGTGGTAGACACAAAAAAAGCGTCTACCCGAACACTAACTTAGCGGAATCGCCGATGGTTTAACAAAGTTGACCGCAATCCTCTATAACCACAGGCTTCGAGGTCCTTCCAGACGAGGACCCGACCTTCTCAACAGCCTTAATCACGTCCATTCCCTCCACGATTTGACCAAACACCACGTGCTTGCCGTCCAGCCACTCCGTCTTCGCCACGCAAAGGAAGAACTGAGATCCGTTCGTTCCGGGCCCGGCATTGGCCATGGAGAGGATGCCAGGACCGGTGTGTTTCTTGATGAAGTTCTCGTCCGCGAACTTCGCTCCGTAGATCGACTCGCCGCCGGTGCCGTTTCCGGCGGTGAAGTCGCCGCCCTGGCACATGAACCCTGGGATCACGCGGTGGAACGAGGAGCCTTTGTAGTGGAGAGGCTTGCCGGTCTTTCCGACGCCCTTCTCGCCGGTGCAGAGAGCTCGGAAGTTCTCGGCGGTGCGAGGGACGACATCGGCAAACAGCTCCATGACCACCCTACCAGCGGGCTGGCCTCCGATGGAGATGTCGAAGAACACCTTGGGGTTTGACATATTGAGAGTGAGAAGTTTAACAGTAATTCTGAAACTGAGAAATGGGATCTTTGAGGAGACGATGAAGTATAGGGGTGATTATATAGGAAACTTAGGCAGTGATTATATCTATGCGATGGTTAAGTTGTGCCGTTGGATTTGGACACGTGTGATGATCGTAACTGTGAAGGGTTAAACTGAGGTTAGGTTAGGTTTTGACTTTGGGGTTAAGTATGGCATCAGTGGTTGGTATATGCTTCGACAGCTTCGTGGTATTTACTAGTTCGCAACTACGTCGTTTTGTAAGAAAGATGATACCAACGCTTATTTAATGTAATTAAAGTAAATTACTGTAGTTAATAAAAATTTTAAATTGGATAATTTAATTTTTCATTTTAAAATAGTTTTTAAAAATTAAATTTTTTACTAATTAATAAAAATTCAAATTTTTTTAATTAAATTAATTTTTTTACAATTCTTAAAAATATATTAAAAATTTAAGTTTTTTAATTTTTAATCAATTCCAATACCAATTAAACTTCTTATTTTATCAATTTAGTTTTTAAGGCGTTATGTTTAATATATATTATCATTCTAATTATTTTATTTTAGTTTTAATTCAAATTTAACGAAACTTTAAGACTGCAATTTTAAATGATTACTCTGACAGATCATCGTCCTTATCCAAAATGCCTATGCTGTTCAATCAAATCGCAAGGCCACAAAAGTAAGATATTTTTTTTTTGGTATATTTAATGTGGGGAAGGCAAGAAAAGGGAAGCCTAAATTAAAGCATGGAGGGTCCACTGGAGCATAAAGGAGAAATATCAGAAGCGATTGCACACACCAACTATCCGTCTCCTTCACATGAACAAAAATGACGGACGGTAGATGCCATAATTGTGATCTTGACTACCGACAAAAAAGGGCATCAGGTCGCATTAATAATTTACAAACACATGAAAGTTGACCTAGCTCCTCAGTTTTGGATGTGAT
>JANTPM010000245.1:46883917-46901517 GCA_025434745.1 Erythroxylum divaricatum | reverse complement strand
TTTATCTTCATGCGGTAGGAAGATATGGGTAGTTGATTCTGAAGCATCAGACCATACTTTGTGCTGGGCATGAAAAGGTTAAGGTAGCAAATGGTGATTCTTCTTTAGTTGCAAGAAAAAGAGATATCAAAGTAACAAATTCTATGAAATTAAACTCTATTCTACATGTTCCAAATCTAGACTGTAATCTACTGTAATCTCCTCTTAGTTAGAAAATTGACAAAATAAGCTCATTGTAGTGCTCATTTTTTCCCTGCTCATTGTGTTATATAGGACCTATCATTGGGGAAGATGATTGGCAGTACTAAAGACTACTTTGAAGATGAAGAAAGTCAGCCTACTCCTTATAGTTTGGGTAATAGTGTGATTGTCCCTAAGAATGATGAACTATTGCTATGGCATAAAAGGTTAGGTCATCCAAACTTCCAGTATATATCACGATTGTTTCCAAATATTTTAATAAATAAAGATCTTTGTGTTCATTGTGATGCGTGTGAATTTGCTAAGCATCAAAGAACTTCGTTTACAAGGTCTGAATAAAAGCCCGCAAAACCTTTTTCACTTATCCATAGTGATCTTTGGGGCCCATCTCGTGTTACTAATAGAACCAATTCAAGGTGGTTCATTACATTCATCGATGATCATACTCGTTTGTGTTTGGCGTTTCTTTTGAAGGATAAAACTGAAGTTCCTGCTATGTTCATTAATTTTTATCATATGATAAAAAATCAATTTCAAACAAGTATTCAGGTCCTTTATACGAATAATGGTACTGAATATTTTAATCAAAATCTTCATAAATTCTTACAAAAACATGGAATTGTTCACGAAAGTACTTGTATCAATAGTCCTTAATAGAGTGGGATTGCTGAGCGGAAAAATAGACACCTTCTTGAAGTAGCTAGGGCCTTGGTGTTCACTAGCAACATTTCAAAATATTTTTAAGGGGATGCTATCCTCACTGCAACCTACCTTATTAATCGAATACCTAGTCGTGTCCTTTCTTTCAAAACATCTCTTAAAAAATTTCAAGAAATTCATACTACTGCCCATCTTGAAACTAACCTTCCTCTAAAGGTTTTTGGGTGTATAGTTTTTATTCACAATTATTCACACAACAAACTCGATCCTAGAGCCAAAAAAATGTGTGTTCCTGGGTTACTCTACGACACAAAAAGGTTATAAATGTTATAATCCTATATCAAAAAGGTTGTTTGTTAGTTATGATGTCATTTTTTCTGAGGTCGATTCCTTCTATCCCAAGTCTTTGATTCAGGGGGAGTATTGGACTGAGTTTGGTGATGAATCTCAGTCGTGTACATTTGTGCCTGAACCTCCTTGTACATCTGTTCCTAAACCTATCCTAACACCTATGTCCAATGCATCTCCTATAGAGACAAATTATGATACAAAAAAAAAATGATACAAAAGTACCCGTGCCTGACAATACACTCAAAGTGTACTCTCGAAAGAAGAAAACAAATAGTACACTCCCTGTTCCTAAAGCTATACCAATCTCTGAACCAATGCGGGTTCCTGCCGAAGAAGCTCAGAGTAGTAATACAAAGGAACAAGAAGACAATACAAATCTAGAACTACCAATCGCTTTACGAAAGAAATCTAGACCATGTATCATGCACCCGATTGAGAGGTTTGTCTCTTATGATGCTCTATCTTCTCAATATAAAGCGTTTATTGCTAATCTGGATACAATTGACATTCCCAATAATATCCAAGAAGCTCTTAAAGCTCCAAAATGGAGAGAAGCAATTTTTGAAGAAATAAGAGCACTTGAAAAAAATGAAACGTGGGAAGAAGTTGATCTACCAAAAGGGCAGAAACCCGTGGGGTGTAGGTAGATATTAACAATCAAATATAAGGTTGATGGTTACATTAAGAGGTATAAAGCGAGATTAGTAACAAAGGGCTATACTCAGACTTATGGGATGGACTACAAGGAGACATTTGCACCTGTGGCAAAATTAAACACTATCAGACTATTGCTATTTGTAGCTGCTAACTTCGATTGGTCCCTTCAACAACCTGACATTAAAAATGCCTTCTTGAATGACAAATTGAAGAAAGAAGTATATATGAAACTTCCTCCAAGGTTTGATAAGGAAGGAGGAGGAAACAAGGTATGCATACTAAAACAATCCCTATATGAGTTGAAACAATCACCACGAGCTTGGTTTAAAAGATTTACTGAAGTCCTAAAAACAGAAGGATACACACAAACTCAGTCTAATCATACAATGTTCTTCAGAATTAGAGAAGGTAAGAAGACAATTTTGATTGTGTATGTAGATGATATTGTTGTAACTGGTGATGATGCAGAGGAAATTACAAGACTCAAGTCAACTTTGAGGAAAGTGTTTGAAGTTAAAGACTTAGGAGAAATGAAGTATTGCCTAGGCATGGAAGTAGCTAGTTCAAAGAAAGGGATTTACATCTCACAAAGGAAGTACATTCTTGATCTCTTGAAGGAGACAGAAATGTTAGGATGTAAACCAAGCACCACCCCTATTGAAAGTACAAAGTTTGAAGATGAATAAGATAAGCTGGTTAACCGTGAAAATTACCAGACACTAGCGGGAAGGTTAATTTGTTTGTCTCATATTAGACCAAATATTGCTTTCATCATGAGTGTTGTAAGTCGCTATATGCATGCACCAAAGAGTAAGCATTTTGAGGTAGTTTATAAGATCTTATCGTATTTAAAGGGTACGCTTGGGAAAGGATTATTATTCAAAAAAGGAGATCAAAAAACAATTGAAATATATACTGATTCAGATTGGGCAAGTTCAGAAGTGGATAGACAATCTACCACTGGATATTGCACTTTCGTGTGGAGAAATTTGGTCACGTGGCGAAGTAAGAAGCAAATGGTGGTAGCCAAGAGTAGTGCAGAAGTTGAATTTAGAGTAGTTGCAAAAGGAATTTGTGAAAGTCTCTGGTTGAAAAGAGTGCCAACAGAATTGAAAATCAATTTTGAGTCACCTATAAAGCATTATTGTGATAACAAGGTGGTCCTAAGCATGGCACACAATCTAGTCCACCATGAGAGAACAAAACATGTTGAATTTGATCGACATTTCATCAAGGAAAAGATAGAAGATGGAACAATATGCCTAACTTATGTACCAAAGAAGAAGCAGACATCAAATGTATTTACCAAAGGACTTCAAAGACAAGTATTTGAAGAATGTATTAGCAAGTTAGACACAATTGATATCTATGATCCAACTTGAGGGGGAGTGTGGTCAAGATACGACATTATCACATAATATTGTGATTATCTGATTGTAATCAGATTATATTGATTAGATACATTATCTTAGGAATAACCATTATCTTAGGATTATTTCCTTTATTTGTATATATTCTCTATCCTATTCGGTATCCCCTATTCATGTATATGTGTACTACATTCTCTAAGAAATATCTCTTATTCACAAGACTGGAGAAAAACGTCTGCCAAGGGATGTCAAACTTTGACTCCGGCATCACAAAACAAACCTGATAACGTGCAGCAGAAATAAGCAGATTCATTGTTGCAACAAATAGGTCTTCTTTCCATTCCAGCTGCTCTAATAGTGCACATTTCAATGATTGCCTCAACTCTGTAGTCTAAAAGCAAGCATGTAATCAAGATTTACACATAATGTTATACCAAAAGAGTAGGGAACTACAGTAAAACTACAAAATTAGAGGAGAGAACCTGTTTGTCGTCCAGACCCAAGCACAGTTTGTCAGACAGATATGGTTGCAAGTAATCTGCTGTAATCAACAACATTGATAATACCTTAACAGCAGCGACCTGTATTTCCTGCATACAAACTCAAGGACTCGCAATAAAAATACTGAGCCAACAATGTACAAAAATATGAAACATAAATAAGACTTATAATTCAAGTTGTAAGATTATGAGCCTACAGAGGTCAGACATGGTGTATTCAACTAAATGTAGGAGACATAATCCATATTACAGAACAATCATACATTTGAGAATATGATAAATTTACTGAGCACATTATGCAAACATACAAAAATCAAGCCTTAAGGATGCCAGGTCAATAGATTGTGCATGCAATCTTAAAAGTTCAAAGCTAGACTTAAAACATGACAAACATATCAAGCTTTTCACATTTAATAGTTATGATTGATACATGATTTAAAACAATTCCCTCAGGTGTATGAAGCCAGTTAGTGATACTAAAGACTATAGAATTTCACGGGCCAGGTAAAGTAAATAGAATATTAGGAAGCCTAAAGACCTATTGTATTAACCTAAGGGCCTTTTGATAATCTACAGCACTCAAACTTGAGGAAAAAGTTAAGAAATCAAAAGTAAACTTATGCATTGAGGATCAGTAAACATATAAGTCAACTAACAAATCAAGCAGAAAGCTATAAAAGATTTTCTCAAATAGAAAGGCAACCAGTCAACCTTGGAAAAGGAAGTATTGAATTAAATTTCAAAGCAATTTAGCATGTTCAACAATTCCAAGACAAATGTGGAGCAAACATCACCATGATCTCATCACCTACTCCCCATGCTCAAATTAATTAAATGGCTTGAACATCCAAGATAACCAGCTTGAAAGTGTGAAATACAGAAGATGAATGTAAAGGGGGAGGGAGACGAGTGTGGAGATAAATTAGTAGGAGTGGATAAAGTTCATACAGGAATTTGGGAATAAGATATCAAGGACAAAGCAGCTGCAACAATTGGAATTGGTTTAGTTGTAGATGACAACATCACTTGATGGAAAACTGGAATACTGGGATATATATCCTGAAAAATTAGAGTCATGCATCATGTCAGTTGGATAAACTTATTCAAACAATGGATGGAAACTACATCACCAGGAATATGGTGATGAACATAAATGCAACAATCCTTTCACAGTACAAAATCCAACAATAAAAAAACATAGACAAATAGGAAATAACAGCAAATAGTCCCAAGAGATATTGTTGAACAAGCATATCTGGTGTTGCCCTATCAAATCCATTTGTTTTCTTTTACTTAAGGATGTGTTGAACTTGGGATAGTTCCAGATTTGATCGCTCCTATCATATCCTATCTTTCGTTTGTCAAACTTCTCTACTTTTGTAGTTGAATTTGTTTCTCAGACTCAGTGATATTGCAAGGAAAAGATGATTTTCCTTAAAGAAGTACACGACTGTGCACAACTTTTTAACTTCTCTTTTAGAACATATCTTAAATCACAATACATAACCTGTTCCTCTTTTCTTATCTTAAAATAACTACCTCGTTTCAAAACTTCCCTGACCATTTGTAGGCTCACCCTGAAAATATTTCAGCAAATTTATCTTCTACTCTTGGCCAGCGAAGGCAGTCCTAAAAATCCATAACTATTCTGTTTTTCACTCTTAATTGTGACCTAAAATAACGTTATCCCTTTAGAAGAAATGCATTCAATCAAAAAGAAAACCAAACATAGTTTCCAAGAGGGCTACTGCTCATATTCTGTAACGCTAAATGATACCTTCAAAAATTTTGAGAGCATGAGATGCAGAATTTCCAAAGCAGAACCAATGGCCTGTTGATATCCTTCAATATCCAATGGTTCAAAAAGCCGGCTCACACAAACACTCTGTTCAAAATGCAGTCACCATTATATGCCAAGAAAAAGAGTTGGGTAAACTAATAAATAAAAGGTAAAAGTAAAGAAGGCATAGAGAATCACTTACCTGTAGGCTTTGCTTAGTTGTGCAAACAAGACGACAGAGAGTGTTGTGAATGGATGAATCATAAAGTAACAGATCACGGATTACAGCACCCAATTTTTCAGAGCACAATGCTGACATGATACATGGTTTCAACAATTCTAAAACCTAGAAGAATAGCATGTGATTAGAATTGGTGACTGAAGAATTCTTTACATGTTAAATAAACAGTAGTGCATTTTGTATGGACTACCCTCCTATCTTCATATTTCTATTGGACATGCTCACGCCTACAACCAAGGACACTTGATAGCTCAAGGCATTCAGTTTCACCGATAAGATGACTTAGAATAAAAGACATAGAGCTCACCATCTAATAAGCCCAGTCCAAGATAGAGCTAGAAAAAGTATAAAAACAAACTTGAAACAAGTTAAAGAAACTACAAAACTCACCTTCAATGTTACAGTCCAACGAACATGCTTCACCTTGTATTTCCAATATTCGTGATTAACAAGAATATACTGCAGACAGAAAACTACCAAAGCTAGAACGAGATCATTCTCCACTCTAGCCTCCACCAGCTCCATGGTTAAATCAAGCACTGCAAGATATTATAGCATGCACCTTGAATAAAACACACATGATATAATAAAGTAGTTAAGTTTTAGGTGTATCAAAATTCCTAGAGATTTATTCAAGAAGGTTACCAAAAATGAAATAAATGCATAACTAAAAGAGAATAGAAGATTCAAGTACAGAACAGGATATAATTTGTCACAAGCCGCAAGCAAACGTGTGTGTATTCCTATCCCAATATGCTCCAGAAAGCACATAAAGCTTGCAATTTCAGATACGTGTGCCATTTCATCATCCCAGAACAATTGAAACATAAAGTATAATGCGATGAGGAAATAGTTAATATGATAAAATTTAAAATTCAGATAAGATGAGCAAACAGAACAGTAGTAAATGATGTGTAAAAAGCATTGATAATAAGACAGTAGCTACGAGGTGCAGGACATGATACCAGAAATAGCTAAAGGCTTGTCATGATCATTCTGCTCGCAGTCTATTATCAGCATTTTTGCAAGTTTTCCAGACAGCAACCATGATCCACTGGAAAAAATGAAGTTTTGGTAGATTACAGGACACAAACAAAACTAACTAATAAAGAACCTGGCATTTCATAGAAAACATCTGCATACAAAACAAGATCCTGATACTCCAGAAAAGCCAAGGACAAAAACTTGCCTAGTCCCACCTGTCAGGCCCAAAAAGAAAGAAAAAAAAAGAGGGAAGGTAACAGACCCAAAAGAAGTGAAGGGAAAGGAAGCAGCATATCTAATTTTTGGAACACACACAAGTTTATAAAAAACCTACAAAGCAATAGTTTGTAGCTACAAGATGCAAACCCACTCATGCAGTTTGCCAATATCAAAATGACGACAAAAAAGGAAAGAGTGAAAAAAAAAAGCTCATTAAAGTTCATACTTTAAATTACCTTAATGAACCGCCATAGTCAATACCAAAGGTCCTTTCCTTCGAAGACATCTCAAATATGTTGACTTTCAAAGCCACAGCAGCAATGCGAGATGGAGCACTACCAAAAAGTCAAAAGTATGGTAGATAAATATCTAAATTTCAGTGGAGTGAGTTTACAGCATAATTAATTTTCATGCAATACCAAGAATGTAAAGAACGTGAATACCTATAACACCAACCATGGCAACATAGAATGACCATCTATGCAAACGATTTGAAGAGGGGATAACCTAAAACGGCTGTGGACATAGATAAACTTACCATTTCAACATCTTGGCTAAAATGCTGACACCCATAGACATCACTGCAGTGCTAGAGGAATTAGGAGACAAGTTCTTTATCACAGAGCAAATGATCTCAACCACCCTGAATTAAAGAAAAAGGAGAATGAGTACTAAAAGGTGATCGACATGAGACAGACTGGAGTTGATTAACAAAATCATGGTATAAAATCAGAAAACTGAAATTTGCAATATTAATGCCGGCATCTACCACAAACTTTTCTCAATCTCCCCATTCATTCCAGCAGTTTGGAAATAAAATGAGTTGCCAATGCCCATCAAAGAGAAAGCTACCGCCTGCACATGAAAACATCCAAAAAGAAGATAATCATACAAGACATAAAGAATGGGACTCCAACTGTTGTTCTCCAACAAGACACTGTTATTGTTCCCAACAGTTCCACTAAACAACTTTATCATCTAATTAGTGTACCTTGTTAAAGGATACCATTCGATATAGGAGATCAAGAGTGAGAAGAGCTTCCTCATTACTATCCAAATACCACACTTGGGCCAACCGCAGAAGCAAGACACACAACCCAGATTGTGAATACTACAGACAAGATGCAAGTTGTCAGGGATGAGATAGATATGCATTGCAATGCACTACCAAATAGACATCAAACATTTTTCCAGAACACTACTAAATCAATTTGATTCACACCCCTCAGTTAAATCTTTTGAGATTGTGCACCAACATAAATTGTAGACTATAGTAAAAAGCTAAGGATAAAATGGACATTATCAAAAGGAAAGAAAAACATAAGAAAGCACAACAATCAAGTCATGAAACCATCCATAAATGAAATAAGCAAGAGTAAGGAAAACAAGATTAATATGTAAAGGTATTAATTATCAAAAGCTAGATAAGACGTCCATCCTTCAAGGCCAATGCCAAATGGCCATGTGTTGATGACATGTCGGAAAAGGCTATCTCCAGAGTTTTATCTGCCCTGGAGAGGTTCCAGCGTCCATAACTCGTGTACGGTCAACTAAAAAATTATTTCAACAAAATCATATTAAGAGAATAAATCATCAGTACTAGACAAATACAACACAATTCAGCACCAATATGCTCCCCTTTTTTTAACAATGAAGAGATTTGAACCCAAGTTATGAATGTTGAAGGTTAAATAAAAATTTGGTTGCAAGGGAATGCACCAATACAAGTGCCAATAAATTTGTCACATAATGCCAATTTACACTTTAAAGAGATATTGACTAAAATATGTTGGCCGAAAATTTGGAAAATTTTGCACTAAACCTATTAAGCGATAATTTCTTTACCATTCTCTTCCCTCCAAGAATAGCCAAAGATCTAAATGAAACATCTTGGCAAGAAACAGACCAGATAGAAATAAGGAGCAAAATTAGAAAGCATCTGGTTAGTATTAAGAAAATTTGTGGTCTTTACCTCCCAACGTACAAGAGCAGTATTTCCACTGACAACTTTCAGAATATGTCCACGAGTTTTCCTTGGAATAATCAAACTTTCAACCCCAGGAACACAAAGAGGCTGGCTGGTTTCCACAATCTCTTGGTCAGAATCTACAAAGGTCTCAGTAGTTACTTCAAACAAGGATGAGACACCAACAGATGTATGAAGAAAATTATACCTGTTGAGAAGATAAAGACTCAAATTATGAGTAAAAAATAACCGAATCAGCTACTTTTCATTTAAATTGTTAAGTATGAGGCTTAAACAGCTCATCATGTGTGATTTCTGGAATAATTAAGGCCAACACCTTCCTTAAACAAAATTCAGAGATAGAGGGTAAATGAAAACATAGAATCTGTTTGCAAGAGTATCAATAACTTTTATGTTCTACAAATACGGAACTTGCATCTGCCACTGCAGATCCGTACTACCATATGGGCTATCTAATTATCTCTTCAAACTACTGGATTTACAACAGGCACTTGATCGTGAACATAAACATAACGATCATTCATTTTCATCAAGAGAAAAATCAATTCAACAGTTAACACTCTCAAACTTGTTTTCCAGACATTTGAATCAAATACAGTAATAACAATTCCACATTTAGTCCACGAATCTATCAATCCTTTTCCATTCACGAAGCCAGAACAAAGAATGCAATGTCTATATGCACGCACACACACACACAAATTATGACCATTTCAAAAAACACAGAGCAAGTGCAATGTTTAAGACTCAGCAACCCGTTTCACAGGACAGAAGCCTTCTAGGATCGATGCCTTGCATACAATACCATTTCTTCTCCTAATTTGATCTAAGAGGAACATTAATAATTACATACATACAAGAGTAAAGACTAAGGACATATAGGAAATCAGCAAGTAGAATGTCTCAAAATATTACTTACACACATTCAGCAGGCCAGCTTCCTTCACAAAGGGATGATAGAAGGCAAACAAGTTCCAAAGTCCTAAATGGAAATTCACCCTCTAAGTTACAAAGTAGGCACCGAATTGGACCATCGATAAAACTTTGTTTGTCCCAAAACTGAATACAAAGTGACTCCTGCAAAGTCAATAAGGAAGTCTTAGCAATTACTAAACCATAGCCAAAAAGAAAAACTCTAGTTTAAAGATCAATTATGACATGCACACCTCCCCACGGTAAATTTTGCAAAGAATACCAAGTATCTGGTTAAAGGTATTGTCCTCTAACTGCACAACAAGAAAGTAATAAGCATAATGAAAACACCTTGCTCATGCTTGCAGAAATATTTAAAATGTAACACACTGCTGTACCTGAAGATTGATCTCATATGATGCAATAAACGCAGAAACAAAAGTTCTCAAGACACTACGATAACCAGCAACAGGACCCTGTAAAAGGAAAAAAGTATTAAGATGTAGCAATAAGATGAATATATCCACTTTTGTTTTCAAAATATCAGAACCTGTGGTTTAGTTTACCAGAAGCACAAGTTAGACAAAGAGAATTGAACGAATTAAAAACACGTTGCTATTACAATCAAAAATCAATAATGAAGGTTGCAAACTATTGTTAACTGTCGGAAGAAGATAGAACCAATTTGTAAAACCACTACCATTAATATATTGTTTTCTTCTTTTCCTCGAAGTGAAGAAATTAGACAGAGGCATACTGCCCATGTAAGAATTAGGGGGCCTGCTTCTCTCATTTCAAGGGTATCAAAACTTGATATCAAAGCATCCATCTGCTGGATATCAGTCAAAGAAAAAACAGAAGCACCTTGCCTGAGTACAAAGAAAATAAATCAAGGAACATAGTACATTAGAACATCAATACATACATCACCACCAAACGATGGGAAATTTATTTCCAAGACTTGCAGTGTGAGTTATTTTCAATCATGATAGAACCAAGACGGAAAATTATCAGACAAGTGAAGTAAGCTCTTGTAGAAAAAATGAAACCCAAAGTGTTTGGAAAATCATTTGGATACTTAAAGAGCCTGAAAGACACATATGCGGTTATATTTGTCAATAAAAGATGATTCTGCTACAATTTTTCCAAAATTCTAAAATAGCCAGAGAACCTAACATGACATCTGAGTTGCACTCAAAAAGTAAATGAAATGAAACAGGCAGAAAGGAAGAAACCTGAAAGGAATGTCATCATGGACCAATTTGAGAAGATTCTCCAAGTCCAAGGCTAGCATGAGGATGAGTAGAAGACGGATTTTTGCATGAGAAATATACGTTAATGCATCAGCTGTTATTGCCAGCTTTCCAAAGTTATAGGACCCTGATAAGATTCCCTGTGGGATGATGTTAATAAGTCGAGTTAGAAGAAGAAAAGAGGGGGGAAAATCTTTTCACTAAAAATATTATATACCTTATAGAATGAGCACAACTTTTTCCATGTTTCACAATTACAAGAACAAAGTGACTTGTAATAAACCAGGAAAAGAATACTAAAAGCAAACCCTAGAAATCGGAGAGAACGAGGAACAGAGGGCGATACTAAAACAGAGGGCGATACTCCTTACCGTGACCGACGGTGATGGGTGACGACCGTGAGAAGAGGAGAAGAGGGCGATACTAGAAGAGGAGAAGACGGCGACGGGCGGCGGGCGACTCTCAAATCTCAAACGTGTATCTGCGGACTGCGATCCTACATAAAAGAGAAGAGGGCGATGTGTTTGCCGTATGCGCTGCGGACTGCGATCTGCGATACTAGAAGTAGCAAATTGAAGAGAAGACTGAAGAGGGCGATTTCATTTTTCTTAAACGGAAACGGTGTATGATGTTGTGTTTCTACTTTCTGGCTTCTGTGGAGTGCGGACGAAGAGAAGACTGAAGAGGGCGATTTAATTTTCTTAGATGTTTAAACCTAATTCGGGTTAGTAGAAGAGGGGTGAGAGTTGAAGGGTTTTTTTCAGAGTTACCCGTTTCTGCCCGCAAAAAATTCGGGTAATATCCGAGCCTGTCCAAATTATCCGAATTTTATCAATATTTTACCCGAATTAATTCGGGCCGAGCCGAATAATCGGACCGGTCCGAATAATGCTCACCCCTAATTTTCATTACCTTTTTCGTGTAGATCAAAGTTGTCAGAACTCAGAAGACTTCACGGTGAAGGACCAACTTTTCATTTCATAAATGGTTGATCTCAGAAGCCATCGTAAGGTTGCAAAAAATGTTTATTTATTTGTTAATCAATACGCTGTTAAGTATTGTATAAATTAATATCTAATTGTTAAATTTTTAAAGCACTAATTAAAGTTATTTATCGTTTATTATTTACCAATTTTTCTGATGATATCTACAAGTAGTAATACAATTTTTAAAATATTATTATAACAAACAATTTTTAGATTCATTTATTAAAGTTTTATAATTATTGCAACACTTAAAATTTAATAATTAAATTTTAATTTTTAGTGTTATACAAATTTAATGTTTGTTTTTGTTTAAAAGGTAAGATATGACTATGTAATTCAAATGTTAAGGCATAAATTATCAATTATAAAATTTGTTAAAAGCTCTATTCATTATATGCTATTTTTTTCTTAAGCTTCTCACACCTACTATTCAATTTTTTCCATAATTTATTAGATTCATAATACGATTTTCTCTTCTCCCTTTTGTGAAAATTGAAAGAATGAGAAGATGATATTCTTTCATAATTATTTTCCAATTCATTCTATCTCTTCCATATCTTTTAGTTTTCTATTTTATGATGAACATAATCATTTTATCGTTTACATAAAAGCATCCTCAACAACAAATAAATATATTTTTAAAAAGTTTAAGTAGGTTAGTAAGAATTAAGAACAATAACAATAACAATGACTTTATAGATTGAAATCTTTGGGTCAACTATCTCAAACAATTTACTTCAAACCTCTAACAAAGCAATCAATTAATTTCAATGTAAGTTTTAACAAGCATTAGTGATAGCATTAATTTTCGGAAGAGAATAAAAAATTTACTTGGATGAGCACTTAAGCATTTGTCGTGGTACGTACTCCTTCACCTTCTTATTCAAGGCCCTGACCACCGAATATAAGTCTATCAACAATAAATGTCCCAGCAGGACATTCTAGTAGTTTTTATCACCTATTCTATTAGTTTTACATAAATAGAGATGCTTAGTATTAACAAATAACGTGATCATGATTAACAAAAATTCATCAAAATTCATTAAAAATCCCCTTCGTATACATTAACTACAAGCAAGATGCGTTTGACATGGCAGGCATTTTAGCATGGATTAGAAAAATAAATCAATTTCTTTCCCCATAACTAGCAATAAAGGTAGGAATAGATGAATAATTACCAAAGATATGGTCTTCAAGGTGAGTATTCTAAAACAAAGAGCATACGGTTCAAAATTTTTATCTCAAGGTAGAAACATTAAGAATCTCTTCTACTTGACTTTATGGCTTTTCAATGTTAAGGTAAGATGAAGGGACCAAGACAAAAATTCACTAGTAAAAGAATAGCAATGAAAATTCTACTTTAGTTAATTGCACTAGAAGAAAATTTGGTTTCAACAACCAAATTCTTATCAACCATAATAAAATGGTTGCTAATTATATTACATTTTGCAACCAAAAATTATTTGGTTGCAATATATAAGTTACGTATATTTTTTACTGATCAATCAATACTTGGTGGCTATAGATGGTCACTAAAACTTACAATTCATGGATAATAATATAACAGCTAAACTTAATAATTTCATATTTCATTTACCTTTAGTTTATTAAATTAGTGAACTTTTATTTAGTACAGAAATATACACATATTACTGTCAATATCTTTTCACTAAAAAAATTAAAAGTTAAGCATAAATTTTTAGTTTACAATCTAGCTTGAAAAGTTAAATATAGCAAGAGATACTAAAAGCTAAAAAACTGAAAATGAAAGCCAATATATTGTGACTTTTGTGAGAATAACATTAAAAATAGGGGATTATAAAGAATATTAATTTTGGGTCAATATCATTAGCGTCAATACCTCTCTCCAACGAACAAATGGGGAAAAATGAATTATATTAGTATATGCACAATGGGAAACATATATAGACCCAAACATATGTTCTTGCAAAAATTTTCAATATGATCTACACGAATTAAAAAAAAGTTTTAATCAATGTCTAAACGAGATATAGTGTAAACGTAAAAGAGAATCCTGAAAGCTAACAATAGAAAATAACATATTACTGTCATATGAGTCCTAACACATTTAAATCTTCTCTCAACATGAATTTCTTTCAATCTACTTTCCTTTCATTGATCCAATAAACAATGCAAAATAATAATAATAAATAAATAAGTAGTCCATTAAATGGCTCTCAAGTCCCAACTTCACATTACATCTGCATTAAAAAAACATAAATAACCAAAATAATTAATTTATATAATCAACTAACTTCCATCTTCTTAAAAGATTGAAGAAAATTTTAACATAATAAAAGAAAAATAGTTAATAAATATGTCAAACTTCTATTAAACACGTTTGGATATAAAAAATACTTACCAATCAGATTAATTAATAATTTCAGAAAAACTTCTACCTGTCATCTTTTCAACGCATTTCACCACAGCTTCAACAGTACTTTTTTGCATAGCTAACTCAGCCTTTGTACTCTCTAATTTCTCTTGTGTAGATGCCAACTTCTCTTCTAATCATACTCGATTTGACGATGTCTCGAAAGTAAAATCATGATTAGATTTTTTTTTGAGACAAGCCTTTTGATTTGGCATACACACAATTTTCTCCTAGCACTTGGATGCAGATTTGTTCTACACTTATACGAGGAACATCCTCCGGTAAATTTTCTTGTTCTTCTCGCAATTTTTTCATTTCAACCTGTTATCCAAAAATCAGAAAATTTATTCATTTTAAATATAACGATGATACATAATCTAAATGAGGTTGCAGTAAAGAATCTATATCCAATTTTTTGCAAAAGAAATATGAGAATTTGTCTCATTCGGCTTTACCAAAACATCATCTTGGAAAGTTGTGTCAATCTGATGATGTAATTTTCACACATCGCAAGAGACATGATTGCTTCAAAGTCTCATTTGAAACCCAAGACGAAAAAGGAGATTGAAAGGGTGAATTAGAGATTAAAAGAAAAAATTGTTGGTATCATCTAGAGAAAGTGAATGAAAGGCATTGAAGAATCTCTAAATACATGAGAAAGGCCTTAGATTAGCAAATTTGGAAATTTGTCTTTGAAGATGTGAATCTACTTAGAGCTATAGAGTAATAGCAACTAAAGGAAAAAAAACCACACGGACAAAAATTGAATGGATTGTATATGGACGATTTCAAAAATGAAATGAATGAAAATCAATGGAGTTGCACTGGTTATTCAATGAGATACTTATAGTTTTTTCAAAGAAAATAAATACAAAATTAAAAACATAAACTACAACTTACACAGTTCGCCTCAACCCCTTCATCAACCTGTCCCATTTTAGGATTATAAAATTGAGCCTTGTACATATCAATATCATCCAAATTTTGTAACATAGAAATTACAAATAAAAAATTATTTATATAATTATATAATTTTGACAAAAAAGAAAAATGAACGAAGTAACTAATTACATGCTCGCATTGATATGCTACACGAGATTTCATCCCCAATTTGTGATTGTGTTTTATTTTTTTTCCTATTGTTGGATTGAGTCACTGAGATTTTCTACAACACATCAAATAGATTAGAATTATTATATAAAATTTCTTAAATAATCTAAAAATAAAATTCAAGTGCATTTATTATAAATACTAAAACTAAATAAAATGATAATACATACCTTAATTTTTTCTGTCTCCCAAAAGCCACACAACCAAAGTCAATCATTAGGACGACTAGAAAGTTTTTCATAAACACTTTGTTTCGTCAACGCCAGACCACCTTCAGCTTTAATTTTTTGAAAATATCTACGAGCATTAGACCGAAAAGTGGAATATTGCCTGGCAAATGATTTCCATATGCACTGAATAACATGTGGCTCATCCATTTCATAACTTAGCTTATTCTACAATGAGAAAAATAGAGATATGTTACATTATATTATATCATAAAAAAATTAGAACAAAATATTATTAAAGTGAATAGAAAAAAGAAAAAAACTTACAATCAACTTTCTGAAAAGATCTTCTTTTTTCTCATTTGGAATGTTTGCCCAGTCCTCAACTTGTATTGGGGCTTCAAGTTTAATCAAAACCCCAATTTGAGTTGCACGTTTAGAACTACGCTCCCCGAAGGGCTTGTTAATTCCCTTAGGAATAATAATTTTATGTTTTTCCCTATATTTACTTATATACTTTTATGTGTTTAACCCTCTAGTAAGATCACGACCTCGTTTTCCACTTACCTTGCCTTAGTTAAGAAAAAAAAATAGAACTTAATCATTAATTGCTAATAACATAATACTAATAAGAATGTAATAAACCCTAAACCCTAAACCCTAAACCCTAAAATCCTAAACCCTAAACCCTAAACCCTAAATCTTAAACTTTTTTTTGGTAGAAAGTAACATATATATTAATTAAAAGGAGGGTACAACATGAGAAGTTATGTACAAAATAAGCAAAGAGCCACAGGCGGCTCGCAAAATAACAATGAAGCAACAAACGGCTCTCACACTAAAATAAGCCACAGGCGGCTCTCAAAGCAAAATAAAAGCCACAAACGGCCCACAAAACAAAACAAAATAACTAGGTAGAAAGTCTCCAGATATGCCGTTGAAGGACTGGTATCTGAAGACTAGTCTCAAGGCCAAGAAGTCGAGAGCGAATAAGCTCAGTGATGTCCTCAATGATGTCACAGGTAGAGCGGTGTCGTCTACTGAAGATGCGGTTATTCCTCTCATACCAAAGGAAGTAGACAGTGGTTAAGAGGACTAACCGTGAAAGGAGATGTCGATAAGTCTTGCGCCGGCGGAGATGTGTGCAAGCCCACTGGAGAAGGGGAACCCAAGAGATCGAAGGCCAAGCAGTGTGGGTCTTCGTCGAGAGGGAACCCCAAATGGCGGCAGAGAATCGGCACTGAAAGAAAAGGTGATCATGTGTCTCGGTAGAAGTACCACAAAGTACACAGGTCGAAGAGGTCAAGACCCCAAAGAACTGAAGCCTATCCATGGTCCGAAGTCGCTCATGTGAAGCCAACCAAATGATGAAAGAGTGTCGTGGAATATGCCCTGGGAACCACAATAAATGGTGAATCGGGTATACGGGACGTCGGGCTCGGAGATGGTGCCTGGCAGAGTCCACAGAGAAAACTCCTGATGAATGACCTCTCCAAACCCAACTGTCAGACTGAAGCTGCGGTCGAAAACAGATGGAGTCCCAAACCGGCTGAAGCTCATCACACCCCTCCGGAAAAACCCACTCTCCATCACGAATGACATCCAAAACTCGAGCATCCCAAGTGAGCCCAGTAGAAGATAGATCACGGAAGGAGAATCGATCACAAAGGGGCCCCTGATCTGGTAACCAATAATCCTGCCAGAGGGAAGTATGCCTCCCATCACCAATACAAGCTACAATAAGGCCTCTGCACCACTCTCGGCTCAACAGGATCTTCCGCCAAACCCAGGAGGAGCTCGACGGAATCCGAATATGCCAAAAGGATC
>JANTPM010000245.1:46705687-46716458 GCA_025434745.1 Erythroxylum divaricatum | reverse complement strand
AGTGCGGGTTGAAGCTGGATTTAAAATGTGCTCTTCCACCAGATAACGCTGACCTCCAACAAATCACAGCCTCACTTTCTCCAGATACAAAAACTCAGATTTCACATCACAGGCATCCTCATACGCTCTTCCTTGTCAATTCCAGATCCATAGAGAAATCGACTGGGTCTTCTTATATTTGCAGCCTATGTGAAAGGGAAATAGCCGATCTAACGTATTGTTGCTTTTCCTGTGATTTCTACCTTCATAAGAGATGCGTAGAGATTACCCAACAAGAATGTGAAGTACAACACCCTTGTCACTCGCATCACTCAATTTCTATTGAATATGATTGTGAGAAGTTCATCTGTGATCAGTGCAGGGATTTGTGCAGTGGCTTTTTTATGGCAATTTGTGAAGAATGTGGCTTCAAAATTGATTTCAAATGTGCTTTTATCAAAGATATCACGATTCAAAGATCATTTGGGGATGAGGTGAAGACCCAAATTAGGTATTTTAACCATGATCTACATCCGTTAAGTTTCTTCAATTGTACTATCGGCATTTATCTGGAATGTCAAGGATGTAGATTGCCACTTTCAGGCCCAAGTTATGGTTGCCTTGAATGTTTAGTGTATTTACATAAATCTTGTGTCGATCTGCCACGAATAATACAACACCCTTATCACCCTTTTCACAACCTTCACCTACAAGCTTCAGCTGAAGGAGAATGTAGCGCTTGTGGTAGATATCAAATTGGGCTGCGTTACCGATGTTATTGGTGCTCTTCCTTTTGCCTTCATAGCCGATGTGCCATCACTAATTTGGGAGTAATATCTGCACTCAAGAATAAAGAGTACCACCAACACAACCTCTATTACTTTGTGGATCCATCTCTAACATATGATTTTAATTTTCGATGCAACATTTGTAGTAAGAATTGCGAGGGATCAGTCTACATTTGTTTGGAGTGCAAACACCGGACATATTTTCATATGGAATGCATTGGAATTCCAGGAGAAGTGAAGCATGATTCTCATATTCATCCTCTAACTCTCATGGATCCATTAACAGAGGATGAGATCGATGAATCTAAAGATCAGTATTATTGTTATACTTGTGAGAACAAGAGGAATCCAAGATATCATGCTTATTCATGTCATCAGTGTACTAATACGGGTCATATTTTCACAGCTCACATTGAATGTGTATTATCACGCGAGGTAAAACTTAACTTCTTCATTTTTTCTATATTTTTAAGATCCTTGTCTTATTCAGCTATTTTATCATCTTTTTTGCTTTCACTTGTTGTATTGTGTAGTCAAATGAAATTGAGCAGAACTACATAGTAAAGGAAGATGACGACGAAGATAATAACCTTGAAAAGGTCATCCCTAATTTGTGTAACTTTTCAATTAGTCCACGGTGCATGAGGCAACTCCTGGTAAGTATCTATAAACTACTACCACATTTATATATGGTATGATAGGCACAAAATTTTACTATACATTTATATAATAAATTGAATAAAAATGTGAATTCAATGCAAAAAAAGTATATTAAACTACTGCTTTACTCTAAACTATCAATAATATAGATACAAATCTATTTGGTATTCATTTTAGTTTCATAAATCAAATTTCTTTTATATTATTATCTTTTTAGGATTGAACTATGTTTTAAAATAATTTTCTATAATATCAATTTTTATTAAAGTGATGTGATTAATTAAATATATACAAGTTCTCATATTTTATCAATCATTATATTATAATATAAAATGAATGTATTAATTTTAAAATTTATATTAATTACAATGCATTGATTTATAATATTCTAGATTATAAAATAACATAAAATGATATATATAACTAAATAATATCATGCACAAGAACTCTTTTGATAAAATTAAAATGATAGAAGATATGTTAAAAAGAATAATATTAATTATGAAAAGTGTTTATTGTAATTAACTTAAACTTATATTTCTCTCTCTTTTTTTTTGTTTTACACAGATTAAAGATAAATTTAATGATCATATTTTGAAGTATTTTGAAGATATAACTAGCTTCTCCTGCTATCTATGTGAAGAGTTTGAGAAGAGTCCATGCTATGAATGCTCATTTTGTCAAATTCATTTGCACGAGGAATGTGCAAAGTTGCCCTCCAAAATAAAACACAATCTTCATGAACACCCTCTTTCTATCCAAGGAGGAGAGTTTATCAAAAGATTTATATGTGATGGATGTCAAGTCTACCATGAAAGTGACATGTGTTACCACTGTGAAGAATGTAGTTTTTCCCTCGACAGGATGTGTGCTCAAGGAATCCTTTCCATTGGCAACCATTATAGAAAGTTGAAAGATAATGGGAGTAAAGTTGGATTTTCACATTTCTCCCACAATCATAAACTTAGATTTGCATTTATCCCTGAGAAACTCAAAGTTTGGGTTTGGTGCTCAGCGTGTACGTGGCTAATTTTAGGTCCAACTTATTGCTGTTATGCATGCAATTTCTTTCTTCATGAATCCTGCTTTAACGAACTCAATTCCCAGTACATTCAGCATCCCTTTCACATCCAACATCCCTTACATTTTAGTGTCAAAGGAGTTACTTGCAAAGCTTGCGGAATTTTTTCAAGGATTGGTTATAGGTGTGCAGAATGTTATTTTGTGCTTGATATGAAATGTACCAAGTACCTAACATCTGGTTTTCAACATAAGTGTCACGAACACAAACTTTTCTGCTTTGGGGCTGAAGATTTTGAAAACTTTGGGCCTTCATCGTTAGCTGCAGATTTTCGAAACCTTGTGTTTGATCAAAATTTTCAAAAGTTTGTGCCTCGATGTAAAATGTGTAAGAAAGGTTGTAATGCATCTTTTTACCGTTGTTTGGAGTGTGATTTTAACCTACACATTGAGTGTATTCCAATACTAAAGAATGTTAAGAGCGTATGTCATATCCATCCCCTTACTTTAATGGATTCGATTACCGAAGAAGGACAAGATGAATATTACTGTGATGCTTGTGAGAATTTAAGGAACTCAAAACATGCTGCTTATTATTGCAAGAAATGCTACTTCACCGCTCATATTGGATGTGTGCTGGATGAGGTAAGATTTATATTTCAATAAATATATTTTATGAGTAATCATAATTCTGCACAAAGTGGTGTTAGTTTTTTAGGATTTTTATTCAATGAACTACCTCTTAAATGATAATTCATGTTTGAAATATTTTTATGGTTAATATCTTGAGGTTTTTTTTATTTCATATTATTTGTTAGAACTTATACTTTACAATTGAATATTTAATTGCAGGAGGAAGGTGAATTAGATATACTTTAAAGGTTTAGATTAGAAGCAATGAAGACAAACTGCAGAGATGAAGAATTAAAATGAGAGCATGCAATTGTTCGTTATCATTTAACTTCAATTTGATGTTTTATCTTATTTTTCTATAATAAACGGTAAATTCTTCAACCAAGTTTATAAAAGTGTTTTATGTGATATAAATATGATATTATAATATAATATATATTATAAAATGCAAAATATTTAAATAAAATATTATATTTTAGATCATGATATATATAATTATTAAACTGTTATACTTAAGTGAGAACAGTAAATAATTCATTAGCTCATAAAACAATTAAATTATGAAAACATGAGAAAAAAAGGTATATCCTTGCTCATATTACAGTTGGGTTTTTCTTCAAAAGGGCTCGTCTTCCAAAGTTTTCCACCAAAAGCAAAAAATGGAAGTTTCTTTCTCATGCTACAAAGGCCTAAAAGTTGAGAACTAGTTCTACTCGTGGTCTCCTGTAGTGCGAGTTTTGCATAAGTATGAACTGAACTTCAATTCTTCTTCTTCTTCGATTTCTTGGACTCTGACTGAGTATAGGCAGTACCCTAAACATCACAAAGGTAGAAAAGCAAAGTATTCAACTAAAATTTGTATATTGCAAATATTGAACAAGCGAGGTGGGGTGGAAGACCTAATGGCACCCACCCGGAACAGAAAAAAACCGCTATGTTTAAATCATCGTAGTCATTCATCCAATGAGGCATCTTCAGTGGCAGTTCCAGCTTCAACCTTTGGAGTCCTCTTTGTTTTCTAAGGACAGGAGTAAAACAAATCAAAGCATCAACAAACATCAACCAACCCCTTCCTACTGACAGCATATTTGTCACATGAAATTGATTTTTAACATTTTCAATATCTTAATCTATTTATGTGATAAGTTGTTCAATAGATATAAATTGATATCAAGATAAGCGAGTACCTTAGAAAGGCTCTGTATTTGACCATGGATCCACAAAACAAGGACAAGAAGGGCGATGCCGAGAGTAAAAAGAAAGACAGACTCCATGGTTAAGAAGCCACCAGACTCACTTCTATTGTACCATTATAAAAGATACTCTGGTAAGGATGCTGGTCTATCTCATAGATAATGATTCCCATGAGATCAAACGTTCCAGGCTGCAGAGAATTTAACATATAAGCTTAACTCCGAACTTTCCCTTTGATAATTGGCAAGGATGTTAAATCAACAATCCCCAATCAATTCCCGTACCTACAAGTACTTGCTTACAGCAAAGTAATATGGAAAAGTGGATTGAGCATGACCTGGAACAGTTGCATTATTGAAGACCTACAACATAACATCACAAAAGTTTCATTCAGCATAAATGAAAGAGGTTGGATAATATCCAGCTAGAAAACTTCAGGAAGCCTGTGATTGCCTTATTTTGTTTGTTAAGTTTATTAGTTTTTATTATTTTAATTGACAGAAAAGTATCCATAACTTCAGAATGTCAACTGGAATATCATTTTAGACCAGCAGGCATAGAGCATCTATCCCAACTGCTTTAACATTAACTAAATTCTAGTTTACCACTTTACTTCAAACAGAAGCATAAAACATCAATGACCTTGTTTACCTAGTTAATCAGTCCAAATAAGTGCAATCAACAACTACAATATTTGATATGAAATCCCTCTACAGAAAACAATCGTGAAATCACCTACCATAGAGATACAGAAGGCAAGTTCTTCTAAATATAAAAACAGAGATGGCACACCCAAGTCATGCTCAACAGATGCAAAGCAGGTGGGAGAGCATTTCTGCCATTTATAATTCGCAAAACATAACCTCTTCAACTAGAAAGAAAACAGCTACTCCCTTTTCAACACAAAGAGGCCAAGCACCATCCTAACCTAAATTCAAGTAATTATTTCTTAAAAAAAAGCTACCATGCGGCTGTTTGATAACTATATAACAATGTAATAACATCTCGTGTGTGTGTGTGGGGGTGGGTGTGTGCCTGTGTGTGGGCGTGTGTTTGGGCGAGAGAGAGAGAGAGAGAGAGAGAGAGCACAAATTGGAAAGGTAATGGGAGCATGTTGTTCACCAAGTAGACATCAACTATGGCACTTGAAATTCATGTACATAAGACATACAATTACTTGAGCGGTGAGGTTATGAACTAGCATCCGATGATCAAAAGGGAGATGAACACTGGCCTTAATTGCAATAACATTAATTTCTTCTACTCCTGGATTGTCAACCAAAGAATGAAGTAAGCTCACTACTGTCTAGATCCAAGAAACATACACTTGGCTAAACAAATAACAAGTAAGCAAAGGAACAAAAGCTGATACGTAGTACACTTGCACTGGAAGATAAACCCAACAAGATCAATTACCAGGATTCATTATTCCAACAAGTAACAAAGTTTCTTCTCCAGCAGGCACCACTGCAAAAAGCAAAAAAGAAAAAACAATCAAACACAACAACACACACACATATTATAGCATCAAGTCAACACAACATACATAGCAAAAATCATGTTCTTACACCGGGCGCTGTTTTTGTGGAAAACAACGGCAGTGTCAACACCCGGTGCTGGACTGAAACTGGCATCACCAAAATTCTGAGGATCTTCTCCCGCAATCCCCAGATCAGTTGCTTCATCGGCACTCTCTGAAACATCGACATCTGAATCCGACTGGCACTTGGCAACTATAATCACCGCAACGAAAACCCAATAACCTTATTAGGTGAAACTCAAAGGACCCATACACAATCAAAAGCAGAGACCAAATTAAACAATCAAAACCCAGTAATAAAAAACAAATCTTTTATACAAAGATGAATCCGGGCGTAAAATTATGGAGAAATCAGATGTATAAATATATAAACAGCCTTTCCGATGAATACATGGACCAATAACAAATGTATCTGAAAAGAAGAAGTGGTGAACCTTGGAGGAGGGGGGAAGCGAGAAGGAGGAGAGCGAAGAAGAAAACCCTAAGATTGGTCAACGATGAAGCCATGGTCAAGAAGCTGTGAAACTCGAAACTAGTGGAGGAGTATGGGGTGGGTCAGATACTATTCAATATCTAATTGATTTGGACTTACCACAGAAAGAACAGAATTGATCATCCAAACCTACTCCAGCTTCCATTAACCACCATCATCATCACATTTAGATTTTAGAATCATCATCCATTGTTCAAATTTAATTATTTCATTCATTAATATATGCTAATACTATTTTTTATAACGAAAAACTTGAAATTAATTTATAACATTGAGTTTAATTTTAAAATTAAAATAACAAATTTTAAATTTTTGAAATTTTTACATTTTAAATTGTAAGATAAATTGCTAATCTAAATTCGAATAAAACATAATCAACCTTAATTTTGTTCATAAATTACTATTTGTTAAACTTTTTAAACAATAATATTTGTTAATATTGCATCTAAGAGCCTTTCAATTGAGTTTAGGCAAATGATTTGAATTATTGAAAACAATATCATTTTGATTTTAAATTTCTTAAATTTTAAAATAATATCATTTTAATCATAAATTTCTTTATACTAAAAATCTCATTTAAAATTCAATTAATTCAATCCGTTAATTTCAAATATGCAACAAAATCTAAATATGTCATTCCTAATAATCAACCGTTATAGTCAATAGGTCAAGAGGCCAATTTTGTTAAGTAGTTGTATGTAGAGAATTCATCAAACTATTCCTGATAAGCACCCTGTCAGTATATATTCCAAATTAGTGCTCCCTAACTCAAACTGAGCGGCAAACTTAGCAACCTAATCCGCATACCGATTGCCCTCTGTGTGAATATGAGAGGGTAAAACTGGGCTTGAGTTTAAACACGCCAGTCCAGATTGTGAAAGATTATTTTGATCAGGCATGAGCCAAATCCCACCAGTTCCCAACCCTACTCTCAATTTCAGACTGCTTCATATGAACAAGCATTTATATCAATATTTGAGCCAAGAGAAAAGCTATCAAGTATTAATGACCAATCAATTAAATCAAAACGTCATTAGGAGTGGATGGATACAAACATAATCCATCTAAAAGTTCTTGAACCCAATAATAAACATTACAAATCACACAGTTGAATGCCATGTTCCTCCTCAAGAACAAACCGCCAAAATGGAGGAGTAAACGGTTGGAGGATTACTAGCTGAAACTTAGGTTCAATCTCCGTGGATTGTGTACCGCTCCCACTTCTTTGATGGGTCATATATCTGTCCAAAATGAAATTATAAGTCCTTACATTAGTAAAGGTCTCTTTTAAATTGAACTCAAAGGGACACAATAGAGATTGAATGAGACTGCACCTCCCATCTGGATGCAGGAAATATGTGCTTGTTCTTTTCGTACCAGTGTCTCTCTACAACTTTGCCAGCATGCGACTGTAAAAGGGAAGATGCATTTCATGTCAAAATATGCATCAGAGATAAAGAAAAGTGATAGTTGACAAGTCAAGCCCTGGAGAAAAAAATCCTCCTGAATTATTACAGATCACAATTGTTTGATTCAAATGGTTACCTCATCCTTCTCTACTCTTGCATCAGCAATGGTCCTCACATCCTCATGCACATCAAAGTGGAAAAGCTGACAAAGGAAATAAATTGGCAAATCATAATTCTGATGACAGACAATGTAATATAGCTCGAATTCAATACGCTGAGTGCCATATGCCAAAAGGTCGGTCATGATTCATACTAGTCCTTGCTTAGTGAACCTTTAAAAGTGAGAAATGATGCAATGGTATCTAGATACAAGACCAAAATACAGGATGGAAATTTTCTTATGCTGACAGTTAACTAGTTGACCATCGAGATTGCCCACATGGTCCTTTTGTCTGCAATTGTGGTAACTGGATGTAACATCGATCAAAGAAACCACTAAAATTTTGTAACAAGAGGATGAGAGATTTAGAGATTGAAATTTACCGGTCCACTTTTGCCCCTAGCCTTGTTCACAATCAGCTCGTAGAAACTATGTTGCTAAAATACCAAAAATTGGACAACATAAGGTAATATATTTTAGCTTGCATAACCAAAACTTAATAAACAAGTTAAGCATTTAAACTATCTCACATGAGGAATGATAAGATCTTCTTTCACATAGAGCAAGTTCTCCACAGTAGTCGTTCTTATTTCTCTAAACTCAGGTGCAAGTTGTTGTTGAACAGCCCGAAGAAACTCTCCAATGCTATCACCTTTCCGTACCTAAAAAGATGAATAATAAGAGAAAAAGGTAAGTATTAATGACAGTAAGTAACAGAAGAAAACCAAAAGTAGAAGAATACATGTTCAAATCAAGTTAACCAACCTGGATCACCCTTCTGTGGCCAGCTCCATCCCAATAACTGTAAGTGATCTCAAGGGGCTCATCTGAAAAAGTAGAAAAACTACATTCAATTTAAAACATTTTCTCATGCAATAACATCAAACTGAACAGAGCAAGATCAGTTTATTACTTTTAATCTGTGCCTGCTCCCGAAGCCATTGCTTACGAAGCCTTTCACGCTCAGCTTGTTCCTGTGCCTCCCTCTCACTGAAACAGCATCCTCAGCACCCCTAAGTGCACATGTTAGTCCCAAGTCCAAGTACAAGCAAATGCGCGCATGCACACAAACAAACACAAAAAGAAAGAGAGAGAGAGAGAGGGGTGTGTCACACCTGTCAGGCAAAAAGCTCGTTTCCATTGTAGGATCTTTACCAAATTTTCCACGAGCTAACCTTTTGGAGTCCAAAATTTCTGCAAACAACAAAACAATAGTTGTAACATGACAAGAATTAAAATGAATCAGTGATGTGTCTGAACAAATCAAACAACCTAGAGTAATTACATGATGAGGTGTAATGGCTTTATAGTTGCAGCGTTTAATCAAATGTTAAAGCTTAAAATTTTTAACAATATTTGCAGTAAAAATTAAGGATGCTCCCAGAGACATAGGGGTTGCAACCAGAGGCACGTTAATGGACAGTCAACTCAAATCTATATCTAAATTAAATATCTTGGCAATGGTTTCAAAGGCAGATGCATTAGATAACCGCCTTATTAAAACCGAAAACTAGAGAATGGACTCATACTACTGGCGAATCAGATGAATTAAGTTGTTGGGACCTGATAAGCCAGCTTACAAGTCAACATCACAGCCTAATATACATGAGCAATCCCTGAAAAAACACATCAGATTTTCACTCGATGTTTTAACATCTAGAACTCAGCACATCAAGTAAATTAGAGCAAAATATAAATGTTTGAAATCCGTACCTTAGAAATGTTTGTATTTTCAAAAATCGTAGAAATTTATAAAGCTTAAACATTAGGAGCTATTTGGTTCTACACAACATGCAATAACAATTTAAGAGAAACAAAGGCCTATCAATTTCAATATTCAATTATATATTTAACAAACATTAAAGACTTGTATCAAGAAACACGTGTGCTTACTGTTTTCTTCATCTGCTTCATCGCCTCCATTCTCAATATCATCTGAAAAGGACAACCGAGAATTCCCTTTAATCTTTCTCTTTTTACGCTTTGCTATCTGGAGTTCCTCCTCCCTGCAACATAGGCAATAAAATTGAACAGTTAGACAATCAACCAAAAATCAAAACGTAAGCACAACCAATTAATCAAACTTACTCTTGACGTAGCTTTTGAAGCTTCTCCTTCTCTTCTTCTTCAATTTTGGTCTGAATATTAACTCTCTGCAACAACCAACAACATACAGAAACAAAAACCATTATTTACACAGAAACCAACGAATAAGATTAAACAAGAGAGAACAATTCTACCTTCTCAACATACTGCTCTCTTGTAACCAGACCCACTGTTTCCTTCTTAAACGCGGTCTCCAAAATCTGAACATCCAAACAGATATCAAACCAACAAAACCACATATGACTACGCCCAATTCCTTCTTAAACCCTAAATTGCGACTACAAATAAAAATTTCTAGCAGACAACGACTAATCAGAGGTACTTAACCTGAATTGGAGAAGACTCGGTTGGCCCTTGGCGGAGGCGGACTTGGTCGTAAGCTTTTGGATTTTTCGACTCTCTGCTTCCTGTTGCTTCTCCAGTCGTTGGATTCTCACGGCATCTTGGGCCGTGCCCACGTAACCGTCTCCCATATCAGACATCATTACTTTTTGACCCCGAAATGAAAAGCTTAAACCTTGAACCTGGACCTAACATCAAGTTTAGGCATTTATAGTCTGAGGGCAGTGGAATGTAAGTGGATATACAGTTGAGGAACAAAACCAACACTTCTCCAATCTCATCGTTACTGTGATACAATAAAATAAATATGCAAATATGTAGTCAAAGATATGCATATCTCATAATATTATGATCAGATCATAATCAGATCATTTAGATTAGATAGCAGTATCTTGTAGATATATAGTATCTTAGGATTATATTTCCATATCTGTACAGATTTCTATC
>JANTPM010000245.1:46654180-46698770 GCA_025434745.1 Erythroxylum divaricatum | reverse complement strand
TTTATAATATAATTAGGCTAATGCCCGAACTACTTCGTAATTACTTAATTATTTAATAATTTATAATAATTTCAATAATAATTTTATTTGATAAAAATAGTGTTTTTTACTATTTATGGATTTACAATTACCAATACTCATTGAAACTTTTTTCTTTTTGAAATATACTCAACACTTCAAAATTTTCTAGAAATAAGTATGATTTTATAAATGCCTAAATCTAATATGCACCTTATAGGATTTTTAAGCATGATATTTTGCAATAATTAAAAAATCAACCGATTTAACCAGTTCAATAGTAAAAATCTTGAATTTTGATTCAGTTTTTAACTTTTCGGTTCTATTTATTTTAATAACTTTTATGGTTAAAAACTGATTAATGTATTAATTAATCATTCAATGTTATTAATTAATAAGTATTTAGAAACTAAAATAAACTAAAAAGGATTATTTTTTATTTAATAATATATTTTTAATTAAAATTTAATTTTTTGAAGGGTTAGGATAATCTTTTTTAATCATATTTTAAAATTTTAATTTTATTCAATCTTTAACTGATTTTATAACAGTCTATTACAGTTGAACCTTTTAAACTTTAAATCTTTTACGTTCTCGGTTTAACTTTTGGTTTCTTTATTAAAACATTGATATTTTAAGAGTATACTAAAACTTATGTCATCTTAAGAAATATATAATAAAATATTAAGTGTATATATGGTTGGACTCGTAATTAATCATAATAAATAAAAAAATATGATCAATAAACAATACCTTAGATGAGACAAAAGCAGTTAAGAGCTAATAAAAACTTCAATTAAATCTAATTACATTTAGTACTAATATTACAGATTACATATTAATAATATATAGTAAAAAGTTAAAGGGCATTTAATGCATACAATGAATTGTGATTCATTTAATAAAATCAGTTAATAGAAAAGTTTCCACCAATCATAAATAATTAAAAAATAAAAATAAATGTGATAAATAAGCAATACCATTAATAAAAAAATCTTGAGAATCAACAAAAACCAATAATTAAAAAACTCAACTGGTTCGACCAATTCAATTGAAAAAATATTAAATAATCTAACTTTTTAGTTCAATTTTCAAATATTTAATTTCGATTTGTTTTAATAACTTTCATTGTTAAAAACTAATCTTTTTATTAATTAATCGGACAATTTTTATAAATTAATAATTTCTTATAAATTAAAATAAATAAATTAAATTTCATGTAACAACCTCTTTTTTTCAATTAAACATCAAATTCTTCGATAGGTAAGGATAATCATATTTCAAATTCTTTAATTTTAATCAATCTTTAGTCGATTTTTTGAAAGTCTAATACCAATTGAACCTTTGTATTACTGGTTTAACTTTTGGTCCGGTTTTGAAAACGTTGATAAAAATGTTAATAAAATCTAATTACATCTATTACTAATATTATAGATTACACATAGAGAATATTTAGTAAAAAGTTTAAAGTACACATTTTATATACCAAATTTAGTAAAAGCAATTAATTAAAAAAAATATCCTTTAAAGTACACATTTTATATACCAAATTTAGTAAAAGCAATTAATTAAAAAAATCTCCAATTACTTATGTATAAAAGGAAAAAAAAAGAAGAAGAAAAACTCCAATTCTCAACTAAATATTCCATACGATAAAAGCAATTTTCAGGAGAACTTCAACAGCTCTCTTGCAATGGCTGATCTAACCAAGCTTTATCTGACAATTCTCATTTTCAGTCTAATTAGCAAAGGTACAAATACTATTCATCCTTGCTCTCAAATCTATATATTATATAAATTTTAGAAATTCAAATTCATGATTTCAATTTTAGGTTTATTAAAAATTTTCAAGTTTTAGGTTAGGTTCAAATTGAATCTTTAGAAGCAGAAACCTTTTTTTTTTAATTAAAGTTTGAGTCCAATTCAAAACTCAATCAACTTAGGTTTTATCGAACTTTAAAATTTATTTATTTATTTAATTTAAGTTTAAATCCAACCTAAAATTCAATTAAATCAGGGTCTATCAATTTGTCAAAACTCTGAATTTTAACGTTTGCCAAAATATCAATTGTGAATCCTACTTAAATTCCAAAATTTAATTTTTTAAATTTAAATTCAAATCCGACCCGCTTTTTCGACTAATTAATTTCATAATCATCTTGTTTCTCATAATTCTGTTTGTCAAAAAAAAATATGTTTAGCTTGGTTGACCCAAAAAATTAACCAAATTTATACTTTTTTGTGTTTATGAATTTTTTCAAGTTTTGGGTTATATTTATTTGAAATATTTGAAATTTAAAGCCTATTTATTTTAAATTTAAGTTTGAGTTCAATTCAAAACTTAATTAACTTAGATTTTACCATTCTTCAAAATGTTAATTATGAACCCGGCTTAAAATTTAAAATTTAATTTTTTAATTTATGTTTGAATCCAACCTAAAATTCAATCAACTCGGGCTACCGATTTGCCAAAATGACATGCTCTGTAGTTGCCAACTTGAAACAAGTGAAGGGAACATTTCAGGTTATTGTGCATGGTATCTGAACAACATCACCATTGGTACTGTAAGAAGTGGAAAACAGGTTTTAGGTAAGCCAGAATGGAATGTGAAAGTGACCAACAACTGCCCATGTCCTTTAAGCCAAATAAAACTGACCTGCAAAGGGTTTCAGAGCACTGAACATGTTAATTCAACAATCCTTGTGGAACAAGGAGATACTTGTCTCCTTATCAATGGGAAGCCCCTCAAGGCTTCAAGTTCTGTCAAGTTCTCATATGCTTGGGATCCTCCTTTTGTGTTGTGGCCTGCCAGTGCAATTTTCCATAGCTGTTGAGAGTTCAGAAAATAAAATTTGAGATCAACATTTATGATAGCAAGAGAATGAAAAGATACTTTTGTTAATGCAAAGATAGTCTTTAATCTCAATATGTTTGATCAAAAATTTTCACTTCCTTGTTATTATCTAGTAATTATTATCTTCTAAGTTCGTATTAGGAAATGATCAGAGTTAACAATTCAAAATAAGTGCCGGACTCGATTCAGGTTATCGACACAATGCCATCTTTCCCAATTGGGCTAAACTCTATTTGTTCCAAGTGGTGTGAACCTGTTGTATTGTGAGTCAGGATGCAAAAAAGCTAGATACTGGAAAGAAAAAGCTAGGTTCTTTCAGAGAGTTTTCATTATAATTGCTTGATCTTAAGGTCTCATTCACAGGAATAATATAGACTGAGCATCAACACTTGAGTGTGCATTAGCCAAAGGAAAAGTTGGATAAGTAGATAGATTCTACACTCAAGGCATAAATTCCACATCTAAACTCTGATATTTAAAGCAAATCAAAGCCTTCCACTCTTTGTATGAAACATTACAGAGAGGCAAAAAGTCAGATATGGAATGGTTTTATGCCAGAAGGAGAGGTCCTGAGTGGAAACAAGGCTTGAAAGGTCAGAATTTGGCTTCCGTTTCCACACCTCCTTTCCATTTACTTACCATCTTTGGGATTGTTGCGGTTCTGCTTTGGCTCTCCCGTTCCACAGAAGGTCACAAGGCTCAGGAGCAACACAGATTAGCCAATTTGCAGATATTCCTTGTCTTGTTGCCAATTTTAGTGGTGTTGTGGATGGCTCTCTACTCTACCAATTGGCTGCTCAATTATAGACTTCATCGTTCGCATCCATATCGTCACTAACATCCGTATTGTCAACAATTCTTGTGTATAATCAAGAATGAAGCTTTCATTCTGTATATATCAGATCATGAATGAGTAACTACATCCAATAAAGTAATTAAAAAAACCTAAATGAAGGGTTGGAATCTTAATAATCCTTTCAGGCTCTTTGTGTCTAAACAGTTCTGAAACAAGAGTGAAAGTTTGTGTACCATTTCTTTACTATCTGTCTGATTAAAAGCTCCATTCTCAAAGAATTCGAAGTGTTAAATCCCAACTTAGCCATACAATCTTCAAGGTGTTTTACTGGCAATTTGCAAGGAATTTCTAAATGGATAATTAGCTTTAATAGGCTAACATGCTCCTGTCAGGAAACTAACATAAGCCCATAACTACCTGCGGTGTGATGAGGCCATAGGTTTTCAGCTTGAAACCCTTCTTTCTCTTCTGCCAGACCATACCTTCACTGCCACGGTCATATCTGCAAAGATTTTCCGCTTCCACCATGAACAGATCCAAATAACTCAAATGAAAAGTGAATTCCCAGATGGGTTTCAGGTCGCCAATTTAGTATTTTCTTGGTTTGAATCCCCAGTTCTTTCCAGGTGATTATCACAACAATATAGTTTTGTCATCTATGAAAACCTGAAACTTAAGAACCTATGTCTAGTGTTACATGTCACTAGTAACTATCAATTGTTCTTCTTTCTGAAGTTTCAGCAACATCAGTAGTGACTTATGCAGCTACAAGTCTAGGTTTGTTTCAGAACACAAAACTTATTTTCAGGTTCTCACATTGAAAAGTTAAACACAGAGTTCTGATAACTTTTTTTGGTAAAATAGAGAAATGGGAACTAAACCTGTTGTAGCTTGGAAACTCAAGATTGTAATTAGTTCTTAAAAGTTTCAAATCTTTGATTTCTCAGAAATACTGTAATAAAGTACAGTAAAGTTCTATAATTTCAGATGTATCCTTTCCATTTCTCTCAGTTTCTTGGCATCTAAACAACATCAATCCCTCTTATCTCCTATTTTCTTGGTGACTCTCAGGTGGGATTGAGCTTTGGATCGACAATTCAACGTAGACAAGTACAATAGTTAAGTTTTAACTTTTGAAGATCTGACTCCAACAATCTTATACATGATCTAAACAACTAGTCCAACCCTCTTAACAGAAGCATCTTCTTCAAGTGTCTGCCATGCTAATCAGACATGCCAGCTATCAAGAAAAGAAGACTGGAACTGCACCAAAACAAGGAGCAACACAATAAAAGCAGCCACCACCCACGGCGAGGTTCCCTCCGAGGGAAGGTGGTGAGTCCGGCGGCGTCTTTCCCAGGGTGACAAAGCGTAGAACATGTCAGGAGTTTCAACACAAGACAACCAACGAACTAGAAGTAGCAACAGTACTGGTGTGACAAAAAGTACCCAGTTCGCTTGAACTTCAACTGTCTCCTCCATTTCTTCATAGTTGAAGAACCATGACATGCCAAGAAAGACGAACAAGACTGCCAAGATCAACAGAACTGGATACGGCAGAGGATTAAGTGTGAAAACATCGAAAATGGAGGCTCTTCTCCTGTAATGCATTCTAGCCTTTCTTTTTTCTTCTTTTTCAAGCGGTTGTCGTGAAGCTTAGGCCCATTATATTTATAGCAAGTGCTTGTGACACCAGCGATTGCAACGGATCAACTTGGATCTATCCCACCCTCTTCTTTTCTTACCTTCTTACCTTGAACTCGACCTAAAACTCGATCAAACTTTAATTATCCAACTCAAAATAGATTTAAATAAAAAATGACATTATTTTGGAGAATTATTTTTAAACTGGGCCGAGTCGATCTTCTCAAATTTGAGCTAGGCCCAAAACCTACCAACTCGGGCTTGTGTAAAATTGGTAAATTTTGAGTAAAAGGCAAGAGCTTTAATTAACTTTTAAAAAATCTTAATTTTTAAAATACTTTAAAAAAATTATTTATGACCAAAAAATCTTAATCTATAAAATTTCTTTAAAATATTTATAATTTATAATTTTTGAAAATATCTCTACCCTTGTAATTCCGTTGAAAAATAATAATAAAATTAATATAATGTAAATACTACTCGTTGATCAAATGATATTAATATAAAAAAACAACATAATTTTTAAAACTTGTTTTAAATTGATAATTTATTATAATTATTGATTTAAGTTGAGTCTAATTGATTTGAGGTAAGTTTACGAATCACATTGAATTATAACGTCATCAATATTTTGTTGGTTCACATGCGTTGACTTTCTTATATGTATTTTGGTAGAAATATAAATTAAGGAATTTTGTTGAAAATTAAAAAAAAAACTACTTAAACGACATAAAAATTTACAAAATAACATTATTTTTGTTGTTCCGATCGAGTCACGGGCTGACTGGACCCGATCTCAACCTGTGACCTAGTTGGGTCGAACTGTTTTGATCTGTGACCTAATCAACCGAGGCCAAAATTGCCAAGCTTATCTGAAATATCAAATTTATCATTTATCCCAAAACAAAATTTAGGTCTCTACAAGATGATGATGGTTGTCCTAAAAGAAATCTAATAAGCCAATAGGGGTGAATTAAGCAAACCACTATCCCTGAAACTTAGATACATGTTTTCAGGCTAAGTGGCGGTCCCATCTCATACCACCATTTGAATCTTTTGGCCAAGGATAATCTGGGAAGATCCTATCTATCATCACAGTTCCTGATATTAAGCAGGAACTATTATTATAAAAGTTTCTGATGCATAATAGTGCCACATGCATCCAGGAGTCATTATAAAGTTTGATTGACCAGTAAGCATTCAACAAGAACTGGCATGGAAATAGCCTGAAACAATCAGATTAGTGAGTCCATTGAGCTGTTTTTCAGGGTTGGTAACAGGTAAATGCCGAGTTCGGGCCTTAATATTTTTTAGCTTGCAGACAGTTCTGAAGCCTTATCAGACTTCAGACAAACGACATTGTTTTGATCACATAGTTCTTCAACTAGTGAACAAAACAAGTGGCTTTGATTCCCCCGTCTGAAGTATAGCCAACTTTGGCTCGGGCTACCCAGATTCCAACCTAGTTTTTTATGGATCATGGGAGTCCTTATTGATATCTGCTACACAAATGCCATCCAAATTCCTTATCATGAATAACTTTATAAAAGCTTTTACCATTACAGAATTGATTGCTTTACACTCATGAAAGTTTGATATACAGAAGATCAGTAAAGATAAGATAGATTACAAGTTTAGTATCTGTCTAGCCTATTACATTCCAATTTCCACTGGCTCTTTCAAGAGAACAAAAGCATCCTGTACGAGGTTCTAACTTTGGGTTGCAATATTATTTGACTTCAAATAATTTATGCAACCCAACTAGGGCCATCACTGGATCACTTTGCAACAAGAAGTAGCAATCCTGAAGCCTCTTGGAAATTTTGCACAACAGACAGATGCTAATTTAGTTAGATGAGACAAAAGGTATTCTTAGGATGGAGGATTTTGTCAAGCAAGATTTGTGGTTTAACAATGCACATCAATGGAACAGGAAATATGATAATCAGACTTTTCCTTCATACTGGAAATTCATTTTGTAATCATGTCGTAAAGTTGCCAGTGTGTTTCTGCAAGGACCCTCTGCAAAATCAGAAATTCCAGTACAAAAGTTTAGACTGTAGCTATATTTCCTTCGAAGTCGAGAGGAAGTAACAAGTCTGTTTACCTCCAAAGATCAAATGAAGATGTTGTAGATCATCAGCTGAACAAACATCTATTAAAGCATAAATGCCTGGTCTCAAAGCTTCATCAATCTCCCTACACATTAGCCAAGAAAGAAAGTTAGTACCTCACAGGATCTCCATTTTTGTTTCAAAAGTAAAGCCGTTTATAAGTATCACGGTATGCAATAGATGATTATAAACAAGTTGAAAGCATCGTGCTAGAGACAACCTTTTGAGGCCTGCTTTGAGGCCACTGCATCCTGAATGAACCCGTATATAATCAGACAAAAATTTAGAACAATGTTGACCAAATGCATCCTTTTGCTGCCTCAACTGTGACAGGGAGAACTCATGTTAGGCATGATAAATCACAATTAGCAAACACTGGTCCAAACTTAAAACAAAAGCCAGCAAATGGTGATGGTAACATGCATAAAAACCAAATGGAAGCATCCATTTTCAAGCTCGGTTTAACAAAATTAGACACGGAAGAATGCTCCGTGTATTTGTCTAGCAAGATAAATAGAAAAGTCCAGTCCGAGCCCAGCAGCTTGAAATGTTAAGTTTTACAGGGGATAAAATGTTCCCAAGAAACTGTAAGCTTAATTGTGGGAGGCGCATATATCCTTTTTTGGCTTAAAGTAGTACTTAATACAAGAGACTCCAGTCTAACACAGAAGGCTCTTCCTAAACTTACCAAGAATCAAAACTGAAATAAACATTTTAAGCTAACATGTCAAACATCCAATCGAGTGCCATTTTGTCAATGGACTCTGCCATCCATAAGTCAAAATCCCATTTCCTCACTCAAAAGATGAAATATTAACCATAAACTTGAAAGATGGGAGTTGCAATGTCACAGTTTAGTTCCTTGGTAAAGTAACAATCTCTCGCCTGGTCATAGAAATGGAAACAGGGGATGGGCATAGTTTAGGTGTCATGACTTCACTGTGGTTCAGTCCATTGGTAGCCATCTTATAGTTACCATTCGTGAGATCTGCCCTATTGGTCATAAAATCTCCAACCTATAAACTTGAGCTTATGGACAATTCTTCCATGAATCAGAATATACAATCTCAGCCACTATCCCCAAATCGTGTGTATTGTAGCAGGCTCTCAAGCAATTTTAACGAGGAAGAAGCTCTTAACATTTAAGACATGGACCATTTTGTAATAATGTTGTCCTATATACTGAAAGTTCGAGCTATATGTCAAAATTGTAAGTGAAATTCAATACGAGTATACAAACCTCTTCATAAATCCTTCTCAAAGAACAAGCACCTCTTACACCAGCTTCAGTATCCCATGAAGAGTAATCCTTCCTGGTAACTAAATAAATATCTGCCATCTCCAAACAACTGAGAAGGATGCGAACAGATTCTTGAAGTACAGCAATGCACCTTTCTGACTCACTACAATCACCGTATAATCACACAATAGCAGATAAGCCTATCTTGGAGAAATATTAAGACGGAGGAGGAGAAGAGCAGGATACCATAAGCTAAAAGAGAACTGAAAACTAAAAATATATTCACGCTGCACAGTACTAAAAGAAACAACAATACCGCATTTATGCCCTTACTAACACAAATACATAAGTCACCAAACAAAAACTTGAACAGCATCTTTAAGTATGCTTAATAACAATATGCTGTTTTTTTTTTTTTTTTGGTAAAATAACAATATGCTGTTGCATTCCACTCAAACAAGAAAACAGTGAAAGATGGACAAAAACATGACCATTGACATTAAAAAAAAGGTGTGAAACAATATAGAGAAGGATGGAGCTCCAAGAATTAGATAGAACAATACAATGTAGCATGGGGGAGCAAAACCTCCTCATACCCCAAAACACAATGAAATAAGCAAACATCATATAACTTTTACTTCATTATGCACATCAACTGTTTGTGGCTTAATATCGGATAACTAATTCACCAAACCCTACACCCCTGAAGCCTAAACCCTATTTTAACTAAGGACGATAATATTACCAGTAATGATGTTTCAGAGTGGTGGACAATAATCGACAGCTTGCAGTGAATAGTCCGACAGTGAATTGCTGATCTAGAGCACAGGAAGGCATGCCTCCTACTTGATCATGGTTTTTGTTATCCAAAGAAGGGAATGAATTGGACAGAACTGACAATCTAGAAGCTATGACTTCGCCAAAATCTCGAAACAGCGCTGCAGGTATGCCCAATGACTGCCCTACATGCCAGGTATCCATGTGGAACAAAGCATGTTTTGCAGAAATTTTTGTTACAATCTCAACACACATCAGAATGACTGCTCCTGGATCTGGATCATTATCACCCTTAGTTCCAGTTGACATGCGACAGAAAATTGATGGATTTTGCAAGTGAAGAATAACGTTGAACAAAGGAGCAATTAAACTCTGAATATGTCTTTTAACAACACTTAAACGTTTGCGACCTGGAAAGCAAATCCGATAACAACAGTTAAAAGATCAGTGTATACACTTGCTATTTGTTACTGAATAATGGAAAGAGATGCATGCTTTCACATGTTCATTAAGTTACCTGAAACATTTTCCAGAAGAAGATCTAAACAATCAACTCCAGCTGCAACTGTTGAGGAGACTTTTCCACCATCTGCATTTCCTGTAGTTATTTCATAGATGGAAGTATGACCTTCATTAACTCCGACTAGTGCTCTTTCTAAGGCCTGAACAGCTGACAACATATGCAACTCCGATGGCCTTTTTATCAATGCTTTAAACGACAAGCGTGACCTAGCCTTAATTTCATTCAAGTGAAAAAGAGACCCTTTAGTGGATCCTGTATGCCCACGCAGGATCTTAGTACTTGACTCTGTTTCATGAGATTCTAGAGTAGCTTCTTTTCCCTGTAAAGATATGCATTTCCCTATGGTCTTTATGTGTAATACAATCAGTTTTACATACACATCACGGGTCAGTGAAGGATTAGTTAAAGGGAAATGACTCCCTAATTCTTGCAGAAATTTCATTACACCATCTAACCAAATAAAAGGAAAAGGCTGAGGCACCACATCCATGTCCACAAACTTCAATAGCATGATTTGAGATACATCGATAATATTTGGTATCAAGATGGACAAGAAGGAAGTGAATCCAAACTTCAAATTTAACTTTGCAATTGCTGCATAAGAAACCAAAAGCTGCCTAATTAAAATTGCTGTTTTAGGGTGATGTCCTCTTAGCAAGCTCTCCAATAAATACCCATTTACTGATTGGCACTCAAAAGAGTCAATCTTATTGAGAACACTAGCAATAGAATTTGAATCTTCCAATCCCAACCCCTGTCTGTGCAAATCAATAGTCTGAGAGTCATTGCCAGGATTAGATGATGTTGAGCAGATTGTTGCCGCGACTGATTTTTGCAGTTTAACAAGGCACAAAATATCATGCTGGGATGCCAGAAAATTTTGAGCATCACATAAATTTTCAAAGGGGTAAACACCTGCTCTAAGTATCAGGTGCAAGGAAAAACTAATTAAATCTGCAAAGACATTAATGCAAAGGTTAATTCTGGCTGCAGGCTCATGCTGCGATTTTATCAACTTGGCATTACAATCTCTATCCCTTGCAGTTGCAAGGTCCAAGGCAGATGCTAGGCCCCAAAGGAACCCACTAAAGCAAGAAACTAGGGAGGATATTTTGGTCAAATTTAAAACACTGGTACCATGTTCTATTCCATTATTGTGTGGGTCATCCTTCAAAGATGTAAGTATGTCTTGTGTCTGTTCCTTCAAACTCTCAGCAAGAACAAGAATGTTTTTCCAGGATTCTACGTCTTTGAAGGAACCCAAACATCGATCAGATTGACTTGAACTGTTTGGTCCCTTATCATCATCAGAATTCAGTTGCTTACTGTAATATTTCTCAGCACAGAGAGATTGAAAGGCACAAATGCTTTCATACTTGCTTATTGTCAGGATTGCATACGATGTCTGATCCATAAATGAATATATCATGCATCTAATTTCATCATAGGAACCATCTGACAGTGTATCTTGAAGCCCTGCAACCAGAGACATGGATTTGAAAAACCATAAAATAGGTAAAGAACCCCCTGACAATACTGGCATGAACAACTGTGCCTTTTCCTCATAGTATGCCACTATTAAAAATTTCAAGGCCCTTCGGCAGGACAGTAGCAGCCTTACAAGCTCATACTTATTTGTGGAAGACACTCTTTGACAATCTAATATATTGCCAATGACAAGCCTGCAAATTAGCCGCATCATATCAACCCAAATTCAATAAATAATTGCACCAAACAAGGTATAAACATGTAAGCAAAGCATCAAACCACATAAGCCTAAAAAATCTCAGCATAAACTACATAGTCTAATTTCTGTCCTACAAATAGCTAATGCAGTGGTTCATAGTTATGAGCTGTGACATTGAGAAGACCTGCATTGACTGTGAGTATCTAGTAGATAGCTTGAAATTATAATTCAAGAACACATAATATTTTATTAGCATGAGGAGCTACAATTGAAGTCAACCTTTCTAGATTGAGTATGTAAGTCACACAACGTGAAAATGATCTTTTGCTCATATATCCCTTGGGCATCCAACACAAGAGACTCAACAAACTCTGGCAAGCTGTAAATTGTGTATTGGTTGATTCCTGAGAAATATCAGTAGACTTTTCAAATGTTGACTGGGAAGTTACATTTTCCTCGGCAACATTTTCATGTATACGGTTGCTGCCTGAACCAATAATAGATGGCTGCTCAAATGTTCTTAAAACCTCTTCCCAATTAGGTGATGACTTCAAGTCAACAGCACCAATTGAATTATTCCCAAACAATGGTACAACTGATTTCTCCAATAAGTCACAGAACCTTGATGCCAAGTGTCTGCTAACAAACTAGAAAAAGAGGCACCTTCAGCATCATGTTAGGCAACAATATAGGGAGAATTTGAAATTTAAAATTGCATCTTACATTGTGTTCATAAAAATCAGAATTAGTGAGAAGAAGTGCTGAGATATGATTGACAGTGAGTTTGTTACAAAGAGCATTTTCTTTGACATGGTGTTCTTCAGCCTTTGAAAAGCTTCTAGCTATAAGAGGAAGGGAAGTGCTGATCAGATGCGATAGGAACAGCTTCAAAGTCTTCTTACTAGCATGATTGGACCAACTGTCAACATTTTGGCAAACAATCCACCAAACTGCTGTTGGCAATGATTTCTTGTTCAAAGAACAAACATCTAAATCCCATATATCACTTTCAAGCAAAGTATGGTCACAACAGTCAATCCAAGGCATATCATCAGAATTCACTGAAAGTTGATCTGTACCCACTAATGAAAGGTTATTGATCATGAATTCAGTAAGACCAGTTGCCTCCTGCTTCAAAACAGAGATGTGTCTCTTGCACTTTCTTCTCCTGCTATGGTATTGTAACAAGCCATTGTCATCAAGCAATTCCATTTGAACAACATTTTCAACCTTTTTCTGGATATACTCAAAAGAATTTATCTGCCTGTTTAACTCAACGAGCCTCTGAATGGCCATAACATGCAATAGATAAACCAGAGGAGAGCAAACTTCATTGCTATCCTGAAGATAAATGTCAGAAATAGATTGCATAGTCACAGAAAGAGAGACTGAAGATTGAATAATCCAGGAAAAGTAGCCTTCATATTTGCAATCTGTCTTCTCCAGATAATCCCTTCCACTGTGTCCTGAAAATGAATCTCCCATCAGAGCTGACATCTTTCTTGATAATTTTGGAGGCATAAGGCTGATTGCTTGCCTGTATAGGCTTCGGCAGGACATATATAAACGAAAAAAGAACACAATGATCCAGTGGGTGGACAATCTCCTTTTCAGAATACGATGCTTGATTCCAGCAAGGCTGTCATTAGGATTTGTTCCTGTGACAGAAGTCTCAGATTCATCGAAGCTATGTCGATGCAGTCCAATCAAAATATTCATGTAGGGACGAATGGCAGTTATCAGGTCCTGTACAGATTGCCCAACGAGGCTACAGTTCCCAACTGTGGTGCTCAGTGAATCTAGCACGACTGCATACACTTCAGACAATCCTATTCCAAGAAGTTCTGATTGCGGATCAGACTTTGGGATGTCACCAGCTGAACAATTATCATTCATCCATTCCATGGTTTCTGATACATCTATGTTTAACTGTCGAATACTTTCACTCACCTGCCCTTCTGGTATGGACTTGATAACATTATGGAAGGCCAGCTTAAATTCTTTAGTGCTTAAAAGAATCCCTACAGGTTTTACATAGGCTTCAAGAGGTAATGTTATGGTGATTAGAAAAGAACCATCATTTGGGCCACCATTGCAAACATTCTTGGGTATCATTACATGTCTTATTGCTTTAGAAAATGCATAAATAGTATTGTTAACCTGCAGTAATAAGAAGAGAGTAGGATTTAAAAAGAAAATACTCGAGGAATAGTTCTAGAAGAAGATGAAAGTAGAAATAAAACAGATGAAACAGAAAGAGACAGGATATTAGCCTGAAGTAAATGAAGTACATTAGATATCAAAATGTTTGATCACACATCACACATGAACATCTTCATAACTCTTCAAACCTCAGCGCATGACCAGAACAAAATGGAGAAATGCACAGAACAAACAACAGAATAGTAAATTGCAAAATTTTAAATAACAGAATCACATTAGGCTACAATTTTGAATGTCACAGCTGATCAAAAGTAGATATATTATGCCAATGTGGAGACAGTTTGACAAACCTGCCGAAGTTCGCCATAGAGCTTAAGCAGCTGACATCCAAGTCCAACTGCCTGGGAAATTAACAAGCTATGGTCGGGCACGTCTTTAAAGGACTGGCCAAAGGCCAAAAAAGATATCAACATTACCCATAACTTGGTTGAATCATCACCAATAACTTGATATTCGATATCCAAAAAGTACCCTACAGCAATAAGTAGCTCCCTTGCCACTAAAGTCAAAACCTTCTGCGTTTGGTTGTCCACATTAAATGTTGGCAGACCAAGTATATTGGTGGCAAACAAGAAAACAATATCATAGATCTTCTTCAAGAAATTCAGGTAAGCTCCTTCAGAGACATCCTCTGTTTTTAAGTACAATTGTTCATGTAAAAAGGTAGCAAGCAAACTATTGATAGCCTTTAGAACATAGTGAACATCCAAAAACAGGCAGTCACCTTCCAGTTGAGTATGAAGAAACTCATTCATCTGAAGCAAAAGCGGATCCATAATCTGTACAAAAAATTCAAGAAGTGAATTTCTTTTTTCTGCATTCAAATTAGCAGGGCCAGAGCTAGTATCTAAAACTGCATCACTACTCTGATGTAGCTTATCAAAGGAATGAACCAATAACTCCGCTGAGCCACGGGATTTACCAATTTTGGTATTTTCAGAGAGCAACGATACTCTATTTGGCCTTTTGACTCTATTAACTAGTAAGTGAAATAGTTGACCCAAGCCACTGAGTATATGTCCATTCTTTGTAGCTATTATTCTATGTAGTTTATCAAACAAATGCCTGTGGTAACTTTTAATGAGACACATTGAATCTGTTATTTTTCCTTCATTTGATGACAGGTACTTCCCTGAACTGCGTAAGCTAAGAAATCCATCAATGTGGATTGGATGAAATAACCCTTGCAAAATAACCTCCTCAACCATAATCATTACATTTCCCACTGGCAAAGCATGATCTCTTCCATTAAAATAGACCAGCAAATGCAACAATGGCTCCAAAAGCTCATCCAAAAAACAATGAAAATTATTTTTCCGAAGGGGGTGGACCCTCAAAAATTTGGCGAATGGCTCGAGAACTAAGATACAGAAGCGGAAAGCAAAAGTACCAGCATTTGCACTTTCAAGATTCTCATCGCAAACTTTCCATACAAGATCAAGAACTGAACGGGCAGTTGAGATCCACAAGTCCAAGTTTTCATTTGACAAGTTACCATGAGATAAGAATAACAGAGAAATGCAATCAAGTGCAACAGTATATAATTCAAACCCTTCACCAAAGATAAAAGATTCTCTTGATAGCAAAGATACTTCCTCTAGTAAAGACAATGCTCTTGTTGCAATACGCCAGATTGCTCGTAAAATATTTCGTGAGAAACTTAAAGAAAGTTGCAATCTTAAAGCCTCCTCCAGGGAAAATTTAAAGATCACCCAGCACCTGTAATCTAAACACGCCTCAGAAACTCCAGAAGAAGTCTTCACACCATCATGTTTCCCCTTCTTATCACCAGAAATCAACAGTGACTGAACCCAATCATTGAGAAAAACCACCAGGCGAGATAAGTTCACTGTTTGGTGACCTTCGTCAACATCAACTTCTCCTTCCTTCTCTTTCGATTTCACATAATCAAAAGCCAGTTCAAGCTTCCTGCATATACATTAAAAACATATAAAAGAAACACAAATGGTAGACTTCACAAATTCATCCAAAATTATGCAAACACTTAATAGCATCCTACAGAACATTCGGTAACTTCCTTTAATAGCTCAAAGTTCACTCCTTTTAATCAACTTCCTCATGAACCAAACAGAAAGTTAAAAAAGACTAACTTTTGCAGCTCAATTTCTTTATTTTGAAGCGAAAGAATAAGCTGAAGGTTCCTCCACGCACGCCCAACTCTAATTTGTTCTTCCAATCCCTTCTCTCCCGAACCAAAACCTTCCTCTGGTTCCGTCACTTTATTCGAGTCATCAAAACGGAGTGCTTTATCAGGTCGCTGTTTCTCGTCGGAGCTTTTCAGCTTCCTCTTCCTCTTCTTCGCCGGTAAATCAGCCATTGAAGGTCGCCGGAAATTTTCGACGTCGACAGTAGGGTTTTAGACTGTTAATCAAACGGTCATAAACTCATAAACCCTTTTTGTAACTTTGTTTGGTTTCTTAGAAAATAATATAAGAAAATAAAAAAGATTTATGATTCAAACGCTGCGTTTAAGTCAATAGTACCTATCAATATTTATTAATATTAACTCGTCATAAAATTATTAAAACTATTTTTATGTATATTTTTATATATTCAATAAGAAAATTTTGTTAGATTTATGGAATAATTTTACTCTAAATATCTTAAAATTTTTAAATCAATATTTCATATTATCTCAATTGAATTTATTTATTTATAAATACACATCTAATTTTTATGCATTGAAATTTAAAAGTAATTAAATTTAAATGATATTATATATATATATAAGCTGATAATATAATTTATTAAAATTAAGAACAAAAATTTAATTTTTAACAAATTATTTAAGATAATATTGGTTTAATTATTCATTTTAATTAATATAAAAATATATTTTTATACTATAGGAATCAAATTATAGTATATACTAAAAATTTGAAAGGATATACTTCCGTCCTTGCTTACTAGATGATTTCGGGATTAACGAAACTTTTATTTCCGAAATTTTTATTAGATTGTTGTTGTTATTGTTATTATATTGTAAGACTCGAATTGAAAATTAAAAAATATTATTCCACTTTTATAAAATTAAATATTTATATTAATTTGATTTAAAGTAAATAATTAAAAACTTATAAAATAAGAAATTTACAAAAGTTTAAAACGACCTAAAGCTTAACTCAAATCTAGACCTAAAATCAAGAATTAAACTTATTTTAAAATTTTTAATTCAAACATTATAACATCCTACCTACAAAAATAGACTTAACTTATTAAAAAAAAATTTGATTTTGAGTTTTATATGGTCTAATCTTGATAGGAATCATTTTTCAATCCTCTACTCATGCAAAGGTCCAAATTTTGTACTCAATGAAATCGATACAAAAGAGCTATGCAGGACAAAAATGGCGGCTGGTGCTGCCTGATTCAGCAGTGAGTGCGTGACAGAGTGGTCTACTTCATACCCTACATTGTTGTTTGTTTCTTTCTTCTCAGCATTTGTGTTCAAAATGGTTTCTCTCAAGTAACATGAACTAATTAATGTTCTTCTGTATGTATCAAATAAACCAAAATCTAATCTTTTGTAGTCGTAATGATGTACCTGTCAGTGGGCACTTGCCATTTTTGTTTGTTTTTCAGATTTATGTTGATGTTGAGATCAGAATGCTTGCACCAGTTGCCATAAAATTTCCGGTGACTTAAGTGCATGAACTTGGTTCTTGGTTCTTAACAATCTTAGTATTGTGTCTCGTGATCTCTCTGTAACAAGTTCCATCTATGTGTTTATGCTTCTCGCAAAGAGACCAAGTCAACTGGAGTGGCCTCTTGAGTTGGGCAAAACATACCCCAAATCAAATCACACCTACACGAGTCTCTTCGAATATGGTGCCACCGTACACGTGCACTATCAGACATATCTGCGCTGAAGTTGAAGACAAGTAGAGGTATTATTGTTGCATGTTGGTAAGTGACTGACGGTTCAAGTTTGTTACCAAAAAGACTTTGTTCATTAATGTCTAGCTTCCATATCTTAATCTCACGGGCACAGTGAGAAGTAACAACTAGGTCCCACGCAAAGCAGGAGTCCCTATCGGCCGTACACATCCCACAACTTGCAAAGCTCACCTGCTTATCACGTTTTTTTGCCAATCTACCTCTTCATCTTTACTGGCTAGTCCGGTTGAGCATTTGGGACCACTTGTTTGCCTCAAGAACGAGTCTTTTTTATAACCCCATTTGCTGACATGCTGACGCTCTCACTGTGAGCTTGTCTGTTTCATTTTTTTTTTTTTCTCTCTGAGCTTTGGTTCTTGGTATCTGTCGTTGGAGAGAAAAGGTGTGTCTGGTTCTCTGATCTTCAACTGGAAAATTCTTGTCATTGTTGTCCATTTAAGGTTGGTGGTAGTATTTCAGGTTAGTGGAACATGGATAAATCATGCACTGAGCTTCACTTGAATATAGTGCTTGTACTTCATGGTTGTTTTGGTTCTTACAGGATATTCTACTTCCTTTTGTTCTGACTTTTTTGCATGTCCTGTGGGAGTGAAATAATTCGACTTTGAGCAACTTCTCAATTCTAAATGTGTTCTGACAGCAAAAATGGAATCTTTGTTTTTTATTCATTGTAAAATTACGTTTACTGCACTAAAGTAACGAACTTGCCAATGTTAATTGCAGTTTACTGAGCACAATAGTCAAAAATTCGGGCTGATTCTCTACCAAAACAACGATTAAAAGCATTTGAAATGTCTATCTCATCTATAGACTTGTCTCAGAATGGAGATATAGAACATGGCGATCCCCTTAAAACTATGGCTGAAATTGAGGACTTTGAGTTCTCAAAGTTATTAGAGAGGCCAAGGCCACTGAATATAGAGAGACAGAGATCCTGTGATGAAAAGTCGCTGACGCTGAGCGAGTTGGGCATTGGGACGTCTCCTCGTCTCTCGTTAAGAGCAGACAACTCTTCCCGACTGCTTGACCATTATGATTCTGTGTACTCACCTAGTAGAAGGTCTGTGTACTCACCTAGTCGAAGGTCAGGGTTTAACTCCCCAATGTCACAGACGGGTTTTCAGATGCATCCCATGGTGGGCGAAGCTTGGGATGCTTTGAGGCGTTCATTAGTTTATTTTCGCGGCCAACCTGTTGGAACGATTGCAGCATTAGATAATTCTGATGAAAAACTCAATTATGATCAGGTATGAGTCTTAAAATTTTTTATAAGTTGTTTAACTCAAAGGAACTTTGACTTCAATTTACTACTGAATTGGTAGTTTGACCATTTTCAATCTATCTATAGTGTGCTTCGGGGACTTTTGTCTCGCATATATTTCCGAGTTGTCTCAGTTTCAATTGCTCTAAAGCTGCTAAATTATTGTGATTCTTATTTGCAGGTTTTTGTGAGGGACTTTGTGCCAAGCGCATTGGCTTTTCTGATGAATGGAGAATTTGAGATTGTCAAAAACTTCATCTTGAAAACACTTCGACTTCAGTCTTGGGAGAAAAAGATTGACAGGTTCCACCTAGGAGAAGGAGTAATGCCTGCCAGTTTTAAAGTACTCCATGATCCAGTTAGGAACAGTGAGACCTTGATAGCAGATTTTGGGGAAAGTGCAATAGGAAGAGTGGCCCCCGTTGACTCTGGATTTTGGTGGATTATATTGCTTCGGGCATATACCAAGTCTACAGGTGACATATCATTGGCTGAGCTCCCGGAATGTCAAAAGGGTATGCGACTGATACTAAGTTTATGCCTGTCAGAGGGTTTTGACACATTCCCAACTCTTCTCTGTGCTGATGGTTGCTGCATGATTGATCGCAGAATGGTAAGTTCTGCTTGTTTATGTTGGTTTGTCCATCTACGAACAGAATTTTAACACAAACTATCTCATTAGGTTAAGGGTCGAATAAACATATCACGCTGAATTTTAACTTTGCTAAAATGTGAATCCAAGAATTTGATTTCAGGTGTCAAATCAGAGGATGGCTTTTGGTTTTTCCAGTTAAACTGTTAAAACTATGAGGATGCAGGGTATGTTTTCATCAGAACAATAGTATTCTATAACCAATCATATATGACTTTCTTGTACAACAGCTAGAAGTAGATATGTAGCTAACTCAAGTAGCTAGGTTAAGGATATATGTTTTTCCAGTTGTTTGGATTCATTCCTTGAGCAAATCATATGTTTCAGTTTTTCCTGTACTTAAAGTTTTCGGACACATTGTGTTTATATTCTATCAATGTATCTAATTTCAGTCATTTACACCATCAGGATGTCTATGGGTATCCGATTGAAATTCAAGCACTCTTCTTCATGGCTTTACGTAGCGCTTTACTTCTACTGAAACAAGATGATGAGGGGAAAGAGTTTGTTGAACGAATTGTTAAACGCCTTCACGCATTAAGCTATCACATGCGGAGTTATTATTGGATTGACCTGAAGCAACTTAACGATATATACCGATATAAAACGGAGGAATACTCCCACACTGCAGTTAACAAGTTCAATGTAATACCTGATTCTCTCCCAGAATGGATTTTTGACTTTATGCCAACTTATGGTGGTTATTTTATTGGGAATGTTAGTCCTGCGAGAATGGACTTCCGCTGGTTTGCTTTGGGTAATTGCATTGCTATCTTATCATCTTTGGCGACCCCAGAACAAGCCACCGCAATCATGGATCTTATAGAATCAAGGTGGGAGGAGTTAGTTGGGGAAATGCCACTAAAGGTATGCTTTCCGGCCATAGAGAGCCATGAGTGGAGGATTGTCACAGGATGTGATCCAAAAAACACCAGATGGAGTTACCATAATGGTGGATCCTGGCCAAGTATGCTTCTGCATTCGTTTATCGTTAGGATTCAATTTCTATTCTAATGTGCTGTTGTACTTTGCATAACTTCGTAGTCGACTTGGATGTTGCATGTTCATGCATATTTTCCTGAGGGTGTGAAGAATTTGCAGTTTTCACCTGCTTCTTGTTGCGTTTTATAATAGTTCATTGGTCACAGATTTTCTAATTTAGATGTACATTGCCAATTGCTAAACTTTGTTGCAGTGCTGTTGTGGCTTCTGACTGCTGCATGTATAAAAACCGGACGACCACAGATTGCGAGGCGAGCCATTGAAGTTGCAGAGATGAGATTGTTGAAAGACAGTTGGCCCGAGTACTACGACGGGAAGCTTGGCCGGTATATCGGGAAGCAGGCACGGAAAAACCAGACATGGTCTATTGCAGGTTACTTGGTGGCAAAACTGATGCTGGAAGACCCTTCTCATCTGGGAATGGTAGCATTGGAGGAAGACAAACAGATGAAACCCCTCATCAAAAGATCTAGTTCTTGGACCTTGTAATGAAACCATTTGATAGATGTACTGATATTCTTCATGTCTGTCCTTGAGCATTTCACATGTAACCATCCTGAGTTCAGACAAAGATATCCTTAAAAAGGAAGGACCAAGTGCATATCTGTGAATCCTATGAAATACCCTTCTGATAATTGCTGTTTTGGATCTTTTTTATGATGTGAAAAAAAAAGTAAAGTCTTTTAGTGCAAGATTCAAAGAACCAAAAATTAGCAATGATTAAAAAATTTAATATAAATCGGCTAATGGTTTGATTTATTTTAATAATTTTTTTATTAAAAACTAAAGAGTTAATTGTCAATATTTTTTATAAATTAAATTAAAATTTTTTTAGTTCAATTTTAAAATCTTATTACTAAGCAATCACTTTAAATCATATTTCTAGTATATGTTTAATTTTTAAAATATTAAATGTCTTTTTTTACTGGTTAACTTTCGGTTCGATTTTTAAAATATTAAAAATTACAATAAATTAAAGTTTTAATAGAATTATTAATTTTCATTTTCATTTACTCTAAAGTATATATATATATATATATAACAAAGAATAAGTATGCATTTATCAAATTTTCACTAAAACTTAAACAATGTCTTACGAATTTTAGCTTCCACCTCCCCTATGAGCAAATCCTTTTTTAGTGAAATCAAACAATAAATGATATTATTAAGCTTCTAGATATGCTATTTTAAGTTTAAAATATTAAATATTAAATTATATGTTAATTAAATTTAAATAAAATTTATTGTTTAAGTTCAAATCAAATTTATTTTCTATAATTAATTAAATTTAAACAAAATTTATAGTACAATTAAATTAAATTTGAATTTAAATTTAAATCCTTTAGTAAAATCAAACAATAAATAATATTACTAGGATTGAGAATATGTCTATTTTTATAATTAATTAAATTTAAATATTATTTAAGTATAATTAAATTAAATTGAATCTAAATCTTATAATTTTATAAGTCCTATATAGAGACTTTTAAAGGTAAATACTAATCATTTTCCTTTTTTAGATTTTTTATATATAACTAAAATATGCCAATTATCACTCTTTATTTTTCAATAAAATATTTTAATTAAAAATAGCTCACTTCTATAATAAATAAAGCTAAATTTGTAATAATACAAGAAATAAAATAGAAAATTAAATATCTAAATATAAAATCTCCACAAAATAGACCAATGTCTCTGTTTCTTCTTCTTTGTCAACTTCACATTCTCAAAGTCTCACTAATAAATACCAACAAAACACCGAGTTGACCACCCCCAGAGACGATCGATTCCTGACGTACCCTTTTGCCGCCGGTGAATTTTTCAGGGAGATTTGTCCGATGAAGGCGCAGAAGAAACCGATCCACGCCGTTTCGACATGGGTCCGGCGACAGCCGCCGAAAGTCAAGACATTTTTGGCGATGGTGGCGGGTATCGCGGCTTTGGTCCTCCTTAGGTCCATTGTTCATGATCACGACAACCTTTTCGTGGCTGCTGAGGCTGTCCACTCTATTGGAATCTGCGTCCTTATATACAAGCTCATGCAGGAGAAGACTTGTGCAGGTAATCATGATTGTTGTGAATGAAGCTTTCTATTGGACCCTTTTTTTTTGGCTGTTTTTGTGGCGCGAAAGTTTCGTTTTGTGTGATGATATGTCCGGTAGTGCTTCGAATTGTGGGAAGTTTTTATTTTCCTTTTTAATGTGGCGTGGTCTTTTAAGGATTTAGTTGAGTTCATAAGATTGCTTTCCTTGTTTAATGATGGTTTTGAGTTTGTTGGCTTGCTGGGAGAGGGATTGTTTAAGAAAGTTGAAATGCTTAGGCTGGAGATGGAAATTAAGAGTTGAAAATTGAAAAAAGATATGAACTTTTTTCCACACGAAGATTCAAATCTTCTTTCTGTTTGCAATTGTAGGGTGCAACTGAAAGAGAAAAGAAGGGTTTCATTTTTTTTTGGATTAAAACTCCACCAATAACAAAAATCCAATCATGGGAAATATGAAAATCTTGCACAAATGCTACATGATTCTTTATGTGATATGACATTTGTTTTGTGTGCTAGTGCCAAGTGACTTCTTTGCATTGTAAGCTGAATCCATAAATTGCACCATCCGCAGAATTTCTAGCTGTTTGCCCGGTGTTCCGAGGCTCTGTCATTTCAACATTATCTAATATGTTTTGATAAAGTGAAATGACTTTTTCAAGTTAAGATTATTCACTTTGTAGCTCATGTTACTCATTGTGACTTTAAAACTTCACAGGAAAAATGTTGCTTTCTTTGATATGCAATGCGTCTGTGTCTTAGAACTTTGTTACTTGTTTAGGTTCCTCTGATATTTGTAGTCTATCAGTAGCTTTCATGAATTATTCATATACAGTTTAGTTTGGCTAAATTTAGTACTTTTTGTTTGATGTGCAGGCCTATCACTCAAAACGCAGGAGCTGACAGCTCTTTTCTTAGCTGTCAGGTTATACTGCAGCTTTGTTATGGAATATGATATACACACACTACTTGACTTGGCCACATTGGCAACAACCTTGTGGGTTATTTATATGATCCGTTTCAAACTAAGGTCTAGTTACATGGAGGAGAAAGACAACTTTGCACTATATTATGTGGTATGTACTACTTTTAAAACTCAAGACATTTGATGAGGTGGTGTGGATTCTTCTTGTGAATTTGTTTTTGACCAATCTTTGGTCTAGAATTCTTTCAGACAAATGCTTCTGTCATATAGGATTGGAATATGGCTTTCCATCTCTATTAGTAGATTTTGTGCCTATTTGTATGCCGTAATGTTCAAATTAGATTCCTCCCCATTCACCTGGCCATTTTATCTTCTTTTTCGACCTCCTTTGTTCACTTATTCATATACCTGGTAACATTGTCGAGGTTGTTACATCCTTTTGGGTGGTTTCCTAGTCTATTCACTAGTGTTGTAGTCTTAGCCAATGATGTTAACGATGATTTCTTTGCTGCTGAGGGATGTTTCTTTAATTTTCATACCTTTGACTCCTGTACTTATTTTTCCTTTGCAGGTGGTTCCTTGTGCCGTTTTGGCTTTATTGATTCACCCGACGACTATTCATAATGTACTGAACAGGATCTCATGGGCATTCTGTGTCTACCTGGAGACTGTTTCTGTAGTACCGCAGTTGCGGGTTATGCAGAATACCAAGGTATTGGTTTCACATCATGGAAGATACCTGTTCAGGAATTCCTGGAAACTAATTATATGTTTGGCTGCTTTCAGATTGTTGAGCCATTCACTGCTCATTATGTATTTGCATTGGGTGTTGCAAGGTTCCTAAGTTGTGCTCACTGGGTTCTTCAGGTTTGTTCTTAATGTTGAATATCCAAATCTATGGTTTGATTTGAGGACATTATTAGTCGGCATCTTGGAATTCTATCTCCACTTTTAGACAATTGAATGGGAAGGATGGTCAGATCTTCTCTAAGTAGTTTGGAGCTAGTTCTATCTATTACGCAATTATTTCTGCCCCGATAATAGAAAATGTCAAGATAGGACTTAGATTGGTTTAATGTACATTGCAGTCAACCTCGTGAGACAAGACTGACATTACTTTGTATCTAACCTACCTTGTAGAACTTGCATTTTGGTTCCTGCATCATAATAGGGAACTTTTTATGCTAAAAACGGTTTCGAGATTGCTTTAAGCATTTTTATCCCATCAGTAATCCTATAAGCATTACCATTTTGTTATCTATCATACTAGCTATGTTGTAGGTGCCTTGTCGTGATTGCGTATTTCCCCATTGGACTGTGATTCCTGTGTTTGGGTTGAATAAATTGCATGATTATATACTAATGCTACTTAATATACTGTGATTCCTGTGTTTGTGTTGAATAAATTGCATGATTATGTACTAATGCTACTTGATATGTACACAAACATTCATTTCATGCGTCCATTTCTTGGCAGAAAATGTTACTTTATTAACAATTTTTTCAGACACATCCCCTATGTTTGAAACATTTTATCATGTCGTGGTAGCTTCTGCGTGTTCTTATTATGTTCTTGTGTCCGTATAAGGTTGCTCTTTCTTTGGATGTAATGTTTTTCTGTTATTTGTGGTTTTTATGAAATGATTACTCACAACTTTCTCTGAATTCAAATTCTCACTTTCTATGAACATGGAACAGGTTTTAGATAGCCGGGGACACTTACTGGTTGCTTTGGGGCATGGATTGTGGCCTTGTATGGTTCTTATCTCAGAAATTGTTCAGACATTCATCTTAGCAGATTTCTGTTATTATTACGTCAAAAGGTATGTTGATTCCGAAGAACGTGAAAGAATGCTATCCTGCAATTGCTGCTCGTTCTCATTATCATCCTTATGTTTGATCTGCAGTGTGTTTGGAGGAAAACTCGTTCTTCGAATTCCTTCCGGAGTGGTGTGACTGAGGAGCCTCATCCAGTTCTGGATCAGGTGCGGTTTTCCATTGCAGTCATGACCGAGTGAGTTGCGTGTCTGGGAATACTGGAAAATTGATGAATGCATTTGGAACATAGTTTCAGAACTGAATCAACTTATGTCATCCAAATGCTAATCAGTGTAGACTAGTTTCCTACATTTACATTCGGACCAGTTTCCTGTATCTTGGTCAGTTGGTCTAATATGAAAGTTAAAAAGAACTGTTCAACCATGTCAAAGTATAATAAGGTAGCTGTCTTTGAACATTCAAAAGGCCAGTTCAAAGCAACTCAGAATACAATAAAAATGAACAAGCAACCAACCACCGTGTTACAGTGACCGATATGCACTTCATAATCACCGATAATATGCACAATCATTTAGTATAGATGCAATCTGATAAAGCAAATAGTTTCAACATGCATTCTGCGGTGCTTTACCCAAAGACTTATGCAAACTATCAATTACGGATGTTCTTTCACTAGACATCATAATTCTTCTAACAATCTAAAATATTAAGGAAGAGTTGATGGTTCATATGACAGACTTCCTCATATGTGTCTACAAATAAATCGTGAAACAAATATCAATGATTTCAAAGTTTTGATAAAGACTTCCCATTGATGAAATCAACTACTTGTGCGACTGCCTGGTCAAGCGCTGCAGTAACTGCAACCAAATTCTGCAGAAATTCCTCTGCGGTTGGCTTGTCACCATCCACTATATCAGTCACTGCCTTCAAAAATATTACGGGGACCTTCAAAAGATCAGCAACATAGGCAACAGCTGCTCCCTGAAACACAAATTTCTAGCATATTGACGATAAAGCATCTAAATTCTAAGAAAATAGTGATAGAATCTTTAGCCATTGATGCAAGTTATTGCGTATGGATGCACAATAAACTAATAGGATTCCTCCTACTCTATGTTTATTGGAAAGCAATGATGCCATTGACAATTCATCAAAGATGTCATAAAAAGAATTTCAGCTTTACCTCCATATCTTTAAAGGTAGCATCATTTGCGATTATTGATGATTCATCTTGTGGGGACATATCAAGTGAGTCGCCAGTGGACAATTTACCTATCTGAAATAAGAACATGCATATTAAACATCATTGAAGGCATCCAGAAATTTTGCAAAGAAATCATGCCAGAGAAAAAAGGACACAACCACCTTTAAATTAAGCTCTTTCAATAGATTAGGTGCCGGGAAGGACTTCTTCAAACCAACCCCATACAGATCAAAAACCTGTAACAAGTCGTTGATTGAAAATTATGCACTAAACACCAGTAAAATCTGGTTGGACGTGACTACTGAAGTAATTCCTTCAAAAAGTACATTGGTTAAATTGATAAACCAAACATCACCCAAGAGTTAGATTATTTATGCCTATTATTGTTTTTTCTTGACATTTATGACCCCAAGCAACCAGATTTTTCAAGGATGTTTAGTGATTTACGCACTACACTAAGTTTTTAGGTTGGAAATGTCGGTATTCTACATAATTTGTCTCTTTTCTGAAAAAGAACAAGAAAATGAAAAATAAGCAAATAACTCGGTTGTCAACTTTTTAACTTAATTTGAGAACGACCAATCTGATTAGAGCAGAACACAAAAATAACAGTTCAGCTGCCTTTGTCGTGCTAATGAAGTAGGAAGTACATCATGTAAAGTAGGCAATACTTACAGGAATAGGGATTCTTCTGTCGTGAAAAGCAACATCAGACACAAGACAAACATCACCAATAGATGCTCCTTTGGCCTGTAAGTATGTCAACATTAGTGCCAAAGAGTTTCAAAATGGCATGTATCAGATTCAAAATGACATGTATCATTGTGTTGTAGATATCATCAGAAAATATATTCCTACACCTGAGTTCTTTTATTAATGAAGGAAAAGCTCATTTAGTTAAAGGTAACTATTCAAAGAGAAACCAGAACAGAGAGTTCATAAGGTGAATCATAGCACTAAACCTTGAAAGAAAAGATCATCCACTGGCCAAATGGCATTACGAATTCGAAAGTTAAATGAAAATGTGACCATCAATTATATCATCAGAACATAATGAAATAGGCAAGAAAAAGAACAAGAACACACCTTAAAGCCGCCACAAGTTCCTGCATTGATAATCAAATCTGGCTTTAATGTTTGAATAGCAGCATAGGTCACAAGAGATGCAGAAACAGTGCCAACACTGTCAACCCCTGAAAAGAAAACAATATGAAGAATGATTGGAATAGAAAACCACTGGGAACCAAGAATCAAAGGGTAAACTGTATCCCAGTTTCTAAGGATCCCAATAAAGCAAGTAATGGTAACTCATGATCTGAAGTAGAAACTAGGAATTGGTCATCAGAGCACAACAGAAGGATGCTTATAGAATCTTCAATAAGTATGAAGCTAAGAAACCAACAAGCAAAATTAAAAAATTACCCAAAGTGGGGTCTTTTCCAGGCCAGACTAAGTCAATTTGAAGATCTTTATAAGTACCATGGTATCGAACCCAAGGAACCCCACTTGGAAACCTGCAACATCATGCTTAGCCTATTATTGATCCCAGCCTCTATATATGGACTATTCACTAACGGCACATGACAAATATATTCCAATAATAAGCCAAAAACAAAGCACAAAATACTAATGAAAAGGACTTTCTTCGGATAATTGGTGAAATAAACTATACAAATGAATAGATATTAATGGAAACGAAAATCAAATGAAACTAAGCAGCATTATGATTGATTAGAGAATCACCCAAATGATTTTTAAGGAAAATTTCATAGAAAGAGTACACAAAAGGTTTCAAATTTTGGGAAATGGAAGTTACGAAGAGTCAGTTTCCTCCTTGAGCTCGAACTTGTTCACCACAGGCATAGCTTCCGTTTGCATGGCTGTTACTCAGAGTAAGATAAAAAAAAAAAAAGAGTTCAATAAAAAATCAACAGTAAAAACCCAGATAAGAAGACATTGAAACCACAGAAACTGAAGAGAAGTACCGATGATGATGAGAATAGACGAAATTGGGCGGCACTCCTCATCTGAACCAACCATGGCTTCCTCTGCAGCGTCTCCGTTCTCGCCAAGAGGAGCCATCGCCGCTTGCTCCCTCTCTCTCTCTCTCCCTCTCCCTCAGCACGTATGTGTTTTGTGTCGTTTGTTTCTCGCGAGAAGCGTTGGCGAGAAAGTAGGGAAAACAAGGCCTAAAAGGAGACTGTTTGGAAAGTTATGTTAAATTTGGGAACAGAAACAGTACTGTGCATTACGCATATGAGCTTTAACCAAACACGGCCTTGTAAGAAAGACTAAAAGGAGACTGTTTGGAAAGTTATGTTAAATTTGGGAACAGAACACTACTGTGCATTGCGCAGCTCATATGAGCTTTAACCAAACACGGCCTTGTGGATCCACTAAGACTATTATCACTTTGCTTTTATTTATTTATTTTCTTTAAAAGAAAAAAATATTTATTGATATAACATTTAATTCACCTATTTAATAATAATTAGGCAAAATAAGACCTTTTGAATTTATAAATATCAATTAAATTAAATCCGTGATGAGTGATTTATTTAAAACAAGTTATTTATAAATTATTACGTGAATATGACAGTATATTTAGTGTATACATAAATAATAATGTTTACTTATTAATTTTATTCAGCAAAGTCTTTTGGTACATGCCCAAAGGAAATTGTCTAAAAACTTGGAAACTTGGGACTGTTGTCTCCTTTAGAAAAAGGACTACTCAGATACTCAGGAATCCAATGACTGTCAGTGTTCTATGGGTGCCTCCTGACAATCCACTTCATTGCTAGTTCTGGCAGCTAATTCAACTATGTGCTTCCAATGATCAGAACAGAACTGGCCTGGAATTCTTCTCCAGGATATTAGAAGAATTTGGGACTCCTGAAACAAGATTTTTCTTCACCAGATTCCTCACACTTTGTGGATAGGAAAGGGTAACTTCTGCAGAAACATGTGCAGCTTCAAACTTCTGTCACTTTCATACCTAATTAAAAAAATTTCAATGAGTTGGGTGCAAGTTGTATCCTGGATAACAAGGATATGTTCAGGTTATGTATCAAATCCTGATGAGAAGTGTTTGAAAGGTCCAATAGACTAGAAGGAAACGGGAAAGATGCTGAAGAGTTCTTATCCTGGAGCTGTCATTAGGGAGAGCAGGAAAAGTGTCTGGAAGAGGCATTGCACACTCCTCTCCACTGAAATATATTCTTCGAGGCATTGCCCATCCGTTCCTTAAGGTGAATGTTTGTAAGTCCTTTTTGATTAGTATATCGGTGGTGACTGATCCGGCTTGCTCATTACTAACTTGTACCAATACATCTGTAACATAAGGTAATCCCCAGAAAAGAGCAACCTCATCTGTGAAAATTGACAGGCCTTTAACTGATATGATTGAACAGGAAGATTCTAATGGTCCCCATCGTAATACGAGGAAAATTCATTTGATTTCGGGTCTTAATCATGTACCTGAATAGCCAGCAGAGGGAAGCATTGTATTACTGAAGCTGTACACAGTTGTGTTCATCCTGAAACCAGGATGTTGTATCAGTAAATTCCAATCAGAGTAGTTCCTAACATAGTTGTAGTTAGAGATTGTCACTTTCACCCTCCAATGATCCACATAATTGGTCTTAACATGCCAGTGGACTCTAACTGGACACATATGATCACTGCATTCCACAATGTCTGACTCTTTCCCATCCCTGATATACCAGAGACACAGAGTAAGAATCATAATATTTAGATTAGCAGATAAACCAGCGCTTCTCCCAATAAGCGTGTGTTTCGATCCTGTAGTTTTTGTGATCGAGATGCTGAACAAACCTTATACATTGACCTGACATTTGTCCTGGTCCTTTACATCCACAGCTGCATTCAGGACATGAATTAACCTTCGGATTATAGAATGTGGAGAGTGAGACGCAACAACTAGGCGTTTCACTAGCCAAAAAGCTAGAGTAAGTGCAGGTTGATTTCCAGGTTCCTGACAGAAACATGATGCATCTAATCAGATGAAAATTTGTGTGAATGAAGACTTAAAACTCTCTGAAAATGAAGGAAACACACATGGAGTACTTACTAAAAACCTGGATTTCTCTTCTACCCCCTATATCTGAAGACTTGGTGGGATCAGCATCCGAAACATGACTACAGGTGTAACCAGGACCTGGTGCCAATAATGTAAGGTTGGCAGGTGGGTAGCCAGTGGAATTGGGCTCCAAGTTCCCAACTGTCATTTCAAAGATGGAGTAAGATCTCTTCGGATCAATGGCATGGCCAGAGATCAGGCCACCACGGCAGCAGTTTTCCGACATGTTTTGAGGCGAGGTATATGGAGTGAGATCAGCAATAACAGGGTTAGTCTTGCAGGAATGTGGGATTCGGTACTTGAAGGATGAGCAGTCCCCTTGTACAGTGGCAAATGCACCAGACATTGTCCAGATAACCTCACCCTTTGTCCACGCCCATCCCAAGCTCCAACCCGGACTCTCGATGTGCCGATACTGATAGTAGTTTTGGATGGTTGCCCTTGCCTGAAAGAAAATTCCAACTTAAGAATGTTAGACTCCTGACAGGAACCATCTCAAATCTGAATTTTCTTGAACTCAGGAATTTGATTAATGTGGTAACATAAGAACTTCTGTGATCTAAAGTATAGGCTGAAAACTCCTGGAATTTCTTCAGGTACCATGACAACTCCTGGAAGTTCTAGTAAAGCAAAGCTTCGACTCACCACATATCCATCATTTGTCCAATCATGGATATCAAAAGTAATTGTAATGTTTCCATCAGGATCCAAAGGGTCGTAACAATCTGCAGAAGTCACAAAAACTGCAGGGTCAGCCAAAAGGGTAAACAAATTCTACTCCTGATCTGTGAAACTGAAGAAGCAAATATGGATAAAGAATGGTTGCCTGAAAAAATGCAGAGAAAAATTAACATTGCAAAGGACGAGAATAGCTTCATCTTTTCTTGGAGATCGGTGGAATGGGATAGATTCAGGTTGGTTATTATATTCTGAACCTGAATTTTGCACGGTTTGAACAAGGAAAGGAAGGCTCTCCATCAACTTCAAGGTTCAGTTACCATCAGAGTTCACCTACGTACAACAATAAAGCCGCCAAGAAGCACTAATCATTGTCGGTAATATCAACTCGGCATATCCTGACAAGTTGGAACTCCAAAAATACCAGGTCTTAAAAAGATGCTTCAGAATGCAGACAAACCTACAGCAACATCAGTCTTTTGGACACTATCAATTTCTTCCTACAATTCCAACGATAATCGAAGTCATCATAAATCAACAATATAAAATTTTTAACTTTTTTCAAGAACATGTTGAACAGCACAGGTTAAATATCCTGTGCTCATGCTTTATGTTCCTTCCTGGAGTTATTCTGTTACTTAGAACATGTTGAACTTTGTTTATCAAAGAATGTTACGTACCAAGTTCATCAGACTGATCCAACCACAAATCTCAAAACTTTAAGGTCTTAAACTTCATAATATGCTAAGTTGGCCAAAAACAGTAACAGAAACCGAACAAATGCCAGTTAGGAGATACAGGAAGGTGGCCAACAAGAAGTTTGGACCTTCCAACTGACAAACCTATGTTTAGAATGTAATGTCTGAGTGGACCAATCGTAAGGGTTTTAAATTTTGACAGATAAAAGCTAGGAATGTGGATAATATTGCATATTTACATTAAACAATGTTTTATAATTCCTGGGAAAAAATAGATTCCTTCTATAATTGATCAAGAGTATAGTTACATTAAACAATGTTTTAAAAATGGACTAGAAGTTAAACGATCATCATAAAATCATTTAAAAATTAAATAAAATTAAAAATTTTGAAATATAATAAAAAATGTCTTTATTCATAAAAAATTTAAATTTTAATTTTAAAAAAGAGAATATTAGAAGAAAATTAATTGATTTATTGTGATTTAAATTGTTAGTTTATGAAATTGATTGATTAATTAATAAACGTGTCAGTTTGTATCAATAAGCGTTATTAAAAATAATCAAACTAGATAATTAAAACCGAACCGAAAAGTCCATCGGTTCAAAATTTTCATCATTGAACTAAACAAACCAGTTGATTTATTTTAATTATTGAAATTAAATTTGTAAACACTAAATGAATCGAGTATGTCTTGTAATTTTGAATTATTAATTAGTAAATTAATTTAATTAAAATACATCATTTACATATTATTATATATGTCTATCATTAAACGGATTGGGCAGTTTATCCATTAAAATCTTGAACCGACCAACTTTTTGATTTAATTTTTAACTTCCCAGTTCGATTTACTTTAATAACTTTTGTTGTTAAAATTTGATTAGTTTATTAATTAATAAATCAAATTTTATAAACTAATCAATTTTTATAAATTAAAATAAACTAATTAATTTTCATTTAAAAGTCTCTTTTTCTAATTAAACTATAAATCAAAGACATACTCATTTAATCTTATTTCAAATACTTCAATTTTATTCAATCTTTAACCAATTTTATGAGGGTCCAATACCGGTTGAATTTTTAAATTCTTAGACTTCTTATTTTATCGACTTCAGTTTAATTTTTAAAACATTGATATATACACATTTCTTGAAAAATATTACTCTTTAATTCATGCTTACAATATGGTCAAGAGTTCTAACTTCCGTTGATAATCACCAACCTGAGTTTGTCTTTTGATATATATTAACAGGCACAATCGATATATCTAATTTGTATGTTATTATATAGTGCTAAATTTTTATTTAATGGACATTTAAATTGTGGATTCATGTATTTAAAAAGAACAATATTACTTTGTTATCGGGAATTGACCCAAAAGAGAGGAACTGAAGTACTGAACATCGATAAGAAAGGCAAAGGACATGAGAAGGGTTAGATTTGATGATTTCACTTATCTGCATGGCCAACTTTTTGAACTTTTGCTTTGTTTTGTAATTCACTTGAGCCAAATTTTAATTAATAACTATCAACATTAGTATATTTAAATGAGATATTAATTATAAGTTTGTCGAATGTGAAACCATATTAAAAAAATAGTAAAAGAGATATTATTTTATTTGACATAAATGTAATTATTACCAGTCATTTTCCAAATAATGCTTATAATAGAGACATGGCCAACTTTTTGAACTTTTGCTTTGGTTTGTAATTTACTTGATCCAAATTTTAATTAATAACTATCAACATTAGTATATTTAAACTCATGCTTGCAGATTGGTAGGTAAGATTCATACATCCAAACATTACTTAATTAGGTAGTGATATAGTCTGCATAACAATTTGTGTAAATATTTTAGAATATTTCTTTGAAAAACAAAAAGAGAGGACAGCATATGCATATTCGAGGGAGAAATGTTGGATATTTTGTTTTATTTTCTTCAGGCATTTTAGAAATTTCCTACCATACATTAAAATAATTATTTAATGAATTTAGTTATTCCCAAGTATCTCTATCATTTAGCTGGAACTGATCTTCTGTTCCCTTTATCCTATGTCACCCTCAGGGCCGTTTCTATCGTTTTATAGGGCCTGGGTGAAATAAAAAAATGCCACAATAAATTGATAATATACTTAAGTTTATATATTTGTATAAAACATAAATAACTCAATTTATAAGTCTACATACTCAACCAAATATTAAATGATCATAACAACAGTTAATAATATCTTACAAATATCATTAACAATAAAATAACTAAAAATAGTAACAGTAACAATAAAATAGTAATAGTAGCAATCAAATAACAATATTAGATTATAAAACACTAAGAAAATTACACTAACAAATACATAGAGAATCATGATTTATGAAAAACAATTTCTTTATGCATTTTTAGATGCAAAATCATTAATAATATTATCAAGATCAATATTATCCAATATATCATTCTCAATACATAACATAGCTAAACCATTCAACTTTTCTTGTGACATTGATGACTTCAAGTAGGTTTTCAATAATTTTAACTTTGAAAAACTTCTCTTAACTAATGCTACAGTCACAGGTATAGTTAATAGAATTCGATAAGTAATTGAAACAATTAGATAATAATCTACAACTTTAATAAATTCTAAAATTTCAACTGATGACATTAACTCATTTGGCAAAGTCATTTGTAATACTTTTAATTCTAAAAGAAGATTATATAAATCCACATATGACACATTATCATGAGAAAAAAGTCGTCGTAAAATTAGTTTAACATTTTCTTAATTCGTTATCATCCAATGACCTCAACTTCCTTGAATCAAATAAGAATCCAAAAATATTATCAAATGTCGTTAATTGTTCAAATATATTCTTTAACGAAGTAATTGTCATATCCACAACAACTAGAAAGTAATTAACCCTGAAAGAATCCTCAGCTGATTGTATTTCTTCATTATGATTAATTTCATCAAATTGTCGTTTCCTAATAACACAATGTCTAGTTGGAAATGTAGTGTCATCTTTTGAACTCAAACTGTATATAAGTAGTGTCTCGCCAAAGGATTTTTGCATCTCTTGGTGATGGCTTTGTAAGTAGCAGGAAAAAAAATGCTTTAATGCTTTTTTTATGCAGAGGTGTATGCCAAAACTGATGTTGCCTGCACTTAAACCAACTTTTCAAGTTCTTAGGTTCTGCTTCATAGGCAACTTCCTTACTATAGGAATGAAGTGTTTCTTAGACTTTTTAAACATACACTGAATTATTAAATGGTATTTTCATCGATAAAAGAAAATTTTGCTTGGACTTGCTGTTTGTATATATACATCCTTTTGCTGCTGATCTTAAAATATAGGAATTGGATGTTGATATATTGGAAAATGACAAAGCGACTATCAAACTTTTGTAGCTTTATTTTCTGTTTCTAGTTTTTGGTTTGAGGCGGAGGACTTGGCGTACAGACTGATATTTTATGGGGAGCTAACGGATGATGAGAAGAAAAGAGCTAAAGAAAAAGTTATTGATGATAGCATCAACGTCCCGACATTTAAGATAAGTTGCCTTCAATTGTGGAAAACAGACCCTCAAGACAAAACGCTGAAATCATGGGAAAAAATTGCAGAATGCAGTCTCAGTTCCAACTAATAGTCGTACTATCCTGAGTGCTTTGGATTTGGAATAAAAGCGTGTACTCGTCTGGCTGCTACTTACAGTTTAGCAATGTGAGAAAGCAGTCAAATTTCTGTATAAATTTCACCTATGCAAGAGCTATATGTTCCTTCCCTCATTTCTTCCGGTGATTGCAGACGGTATGTATACTTTTAGCAATCACGAAGGCCTATTGAATTTACGGTGTGAAGGTATAAGTTTAGCTATGTTATAATCATTAAACAACCAGAATTAGACTTGGCTGCTAAAGTAGTACCTGTTGGAACTTGGAGACTAGAGGAGTCCGAGAGGAGCCAACGTTAAAACATCTAGACTGAGAAGAGAGGGGCTGTTGAAGTGGGCCCCCTCTTATAGTGGGCCCTGGGTAGGTGCCCTGTTGGCCCCTGCCCAAGGTCGGCACTGATAACCACCATAAGGTCTGATGGTTCTCATACTATACAAGAGCTGAAATGATAAATATAATAGAAAGATTAAGATTTATGGGAATGTAAGTTAGTGAATGAATTTCAATGTATGCTTATATAAGAGAAAGTAAGGGTTAAGAAACAAATAGTTCACTCAATTAATTTATTGGTCATCAAGGAGCCATAAAGAAGTTCAAAAAGGATAAACAAAAGGGAAAACATGTACTGTATTAGGTTAATGTATTATAAACTTCAATCAGTAAGAAGAAACTAAGGAAAGATAGATGCCATTTATGTAAGAAAAGTAGACATTATCATAAAGATTGCATAAAATATAAGACATGTTTCAAAAAGAAAGGTAAGCCTAGTGTTTTAATATGTTTTAAGTCAAATTTAGTGAAAGTTCCTTATAATATTTGGTAGATTAATTATGGATGTACCATTCGTATTACTAATACAATGTAGGGATCCTTATGACCCAAACTATAAATTTAAATGAAAAGTTTGTTTCTTTGGGAAATTGAGTCAAAGTTGTAACATCCCGTTACCCATCTTAAGGCTAAAATTGTAAATGTGAGAGATTATGAAGAAAATAGGAAACACTTTTTATGCTCATGCATTTCATGTGAATAGTAAATTTTGCACACTTCAAAATATTTATACATGCATTCATCGATACTTAGGGATATCCCATATCGGCTGGAGAGGAGAACGGAGCATGCCTTATAAGGATGTGGAAACCTCTCCCTTGTAGATGCGTTTTTCATGCCCTAACGCACCGGATCTCATCAGAACTTTGAAGTTAAACTTGTTAGGGCAAGAGCAGTACTAGGATGGGTGACCTCCTGGGAAGTCCTGGAAAAATAAAACCGTGAGTAATATGTGATATGTGAATATGCTAAGAAATAGTGATATGATCTGACAAAGATGTATTGTCAGCTTGCAAAGTGAAAATTTTGAATAATCTGAGATATTAAGGAACTAGTTAAGATAGTGAATGATAAAATAAGTGATTGAAGATCTAGTGAGTCTATTGATTGTGGTCATTTGGATGAAAGTATTCGAGTAAAGAAGTTATATGGAAAACGGAGGAGCATATGAGCAAAGATTTCCTTTGCCTTATTGATCTATCATATATTAATTTTGAGGACGAAATTTCTTTTAAGGAGGGGAGGGTTATAACATCCCGTTACCCATTTTAAGGCTAAAATTGTAAATGTGAGATAGTACAGAGAAAATAGGAAACACTTTTCATGCTCATGCATTTCATATTGTGCACATATATGTGAATAACGAATTTTGCACTTATCAAAATAATTATACATGCATTCATTGATACTTAGGGGTATCCTATATCGGCCGGAGAGAAGAATGAAGTATGCCTTATAAGGGTGTGGAACCCTCTCCCTTGTAGACGCATTTTTCATGCCTTAACGTACCAGATCCCATCAGAATTTCGAAGTTAAATGTGTGAGGGAAAGAGCAGTACTAGGATGGGTGACCTCCTGCGCCTAGAGGCCGAGACCCAAAGCAGACAATATCTACAAGCGGGTGGACGCGAGGCTTGAGAGGCCGAGGCCCTGTGGAAGCGAGGTCGGAAAGGTCGAGGTCCTATAATTGGTATCAAAGGCAGTATCCGAGCGGTATGCCAGCGCGGACGTTGGGCCTCCTGAGGGGGGTTGGATACTTAGGGGTATCCCATATCGACTGGAGAGGAGAACGAAGCATGCCTTATAAAGGTATGGAAACCTCTCCCTTGCAGACATGTTTTCCACTCCCTATCGTACTGGATCTCATTAGAACTCTGAAATTAAACGTGTTAGGGCAAGAGCAATACTAGGGGAAGTCTTGGAAAAACAAACCGTGAGGGTGCGAGGCCCTAGAGGTTGAGACCCAAAGCGGACAATATCTATAAGCGGGTGGGCGCGAGGTCCAAGAGGCCGAGGCCCTGTGGACACGAGGCCCGACCTCGGGCCGAGGTCCTACAAAAGCTCTAATTGAAACTATTGGAACCTACTGTCTGATTTTATACACTGGACCATTTAGACCTTTTCTAAACTCTTTTTTCCCACAACTTCTGGAAGCATAACTTTTTTGTCAAAACTTGATATTGTTCTATAATCTTTTAAATTCAGTAATGGATTTTTTCATTAAAAGAAATTATATTTTTAGTGAAAGCAAAAGTTGTTACTAAAAGCAATGATATTAGTCACTATTATTAATAGTGTCCAATTTTTAAAGTCATTACCTCCTGTCACAAATACTTTCATCATTAATGAAATAGTGACTAACTTAGAAAATGGTCACAATTGTGCAACATTTTTGTGACAAAAGTACTGACACTAAAAGTTATGAAATGTGTGACAAAGCTATATGATCACAGTAACTTTATATATTTGTGACAAGTTTATTGTCACAAACAATAAAAAGTAATGACGAATTAAGTTGCACCAATACTTCATTTATTGTGACAAGTTTATCATGAAAAATAATATAAAGTAATGACGAATTAAGTAGTAACAATACTTTATTTTATTGTGACAACATCATCAGCACTAAAATAGTTGAAAATAGCGACAAAATATTTATCGTTGGTGCTTTTTTTATATCAATATCCATTACTTCTTGGTCACTAATATTTTAAGAACAAAGTGTCAACATCATTTTGTCACAAAAATGAAAATTTGCTTTTACAAAATATAATGTCACTAATGTGTTTATTATTGTCACAAATAAAACTATCAATTCAACAATAGAATTGCATTAGTAGTAAAATAAATTTGCATCAATGACCATATTGTCTAATATATTTTGTCACAAGTATGAAAGTTATATGTTATAATAAAGTTATCACTAAATAAAGATTATATGTTACAATAAATTTATCACTAATGTGTTCATGTTTTTCACAAATAATATTATTAAATTTAACAATTTAATTACTTAATCGATAAACTTTTTTGCATTGGTAGCTATAAAATAGAAGTTGTCACAAATGATACGATTTTGAAGTGTCAAGATATTGTCACACAAGCAAATAAAAATTATTAGTATAAATAAAAATATATATAAATCACCAAAATTTACAAATTCTAATTTCCAATATATAAAATTGGAAAATTTAATATCCAAGACAATTATATTTATTACTAATATTCCAAATTTCTATGTACTAATTTAATCTAAAACTCTCCAAGGTAAATTTTGCTGGTGATTCTTATAGATGAAATTCATTTAGTTTGCTCAAACATAATTATCTTTTGATTATAGTGTTCTTTATGATGGATTGCATAAATTAAACTTGATAATCCTTTTGATGGAACTATATTGACCTTGCATCATAATGTTGGCATTAAATAAGGTTTTATAAATAACTTCGACTTATTTGTTGCATAAACTTTTAGGTCAAATATCCAAAGAAAGAATGACCAGTTTAATAAATAATGAAATCCTTTTAGTTTTACATTTTATTAAACTTGGCATTTGTATGGATTGTATTAAAGGAAAACATGTAAACCACATAATTAAGAAAGAAGCCATAATAAGCACACTACTCCTAGATTATATACAGTTATATATATGGGTCTTTCAGTATTCCACTAATTAGTGGAGAAATCTATTCTCACATTTATTAATGATTTTCATGTTATGACTATATCTATTTACTCGATGAAAAATATTAATTAGTAGATGCCTTAGAGGTGTTTCTCAATGATGTGGAAAGATAATTACATAAAAAAGTGAAAATTATCAGACTTATAGGAGTGGTGAATATTATAAGAGATATAATAAAATTGGATAATGTCCTAGTGCATTTGCTAAATTCCTAAAAAAGTATGGCATATGTGATAATGCACAATGCTAAGTACACCACAACAAAATGGTATAGTTGAACTGCGTATTCATACTTTAATAGACATGATTAGGAGTATGATGAATCATTGTTCTTTACTTAGTTCATTGTATATGTATGCTTTGAAAAATGTTGTATTTATTAAATAGGACACCTTTTGAACTATAGATAGGAATAAAATATAGTTTAAGGAACCTACATGTTTGAAGATAAGTGAGAATCTATAATCCACATGAAAGGAAATTGGATTAGAAAATAAACAATGAATTTTTCATTGGTTATCTAGAAAAGTCTAGTTGGTACATTTTTTATTATCCTAATAATAGTACAAAAATTGTTGAACTAAAAATGGTAGATTTATTGAAAATGGTGAAATTAATGGGAGTTTAGAATCACACAAAGTGAAATTCAAGAACTTAGATTACAAGTTTCCTTCTCTATAAATTCTCCTCAAGCGTTTGTTTCTATAGTTGATGAAAATTTTGATAACTTACAATAACAACAAATACATGACCAAACTCTAAATAACGAAGTCACTATTAATGAATATGTTATATATGAGCCATATGAAGTAGCATTAAGAAGATTTTAAAGAAAAATGAGATCAACTATTTTTGATGATTATATGGTTAATTTACAAGAGGTAGAAGGAGATTTAGGAATTGATAAAGGTCCAATATATTTTCATAAGCTACTAAAAGTGAAAATTTTAATAAGTGGTTAGATGTAATGGAGGAAGAGTTGATATCTACGGATGATAATGAAGCTCAAAAACTTATTAAATTGCCATAAGGTTGTAAGACATTTGGGTTTAAATGGGTTTTTAAGACCAAATATGACTCTAATGGCAATATTGAACAATACGAAGATAGATTTTTTCCTAAGGTTACATTAAAAAAGATGGTGTTAATTATAATGAGGCATTTCTTTTATTTCGAGAAAGCACTCAGTTAGAATTAGTATGGTGATGGTGATTTAGAACTCTATCAAATGAATGTAAAAATTGCCTTTTTGAATAAGAATTTAAAGGAAGAAATCTGTATGAATCGATATAAGGGCTTTCTAATTGCAAGAAAGAAAAATATGCTATGTAAACTTAAGAAGTTAATATATATATTTAAGCAAGTCTTTTGACAATGATATATTAAGTTTGATGGCATTATTACTTCTTTGAATTTAAAGAAAATATTGTTGATCTTTGTATATATCTAAAGGTCAATATGAGCAATTATATGTTTCTAGTCATATGTGTTGATGATATATTACTTGTTATTAATGATCTTAGTTTATTACATGAGACTAAGACATTTCTCTTTAAAATTTTTGAAATGAGAGATATGGGTAAGACACCTTATATGATATGAATTGAAATATTCCATGGTAGGTCACAAGGAATATTAGGTTTATCTCAGATAGTATATATTAACAAAATTTTAGAGGGATAAAAGATAGAAAATGTTTTATAAATTTTGTTCCAATTTATAAGGGATATGAATTTAGTCTTAAGTAATGCCCAAAGAATTAATTGCAACACATAACAATGGAAAAAATTCTTTAACATCTATTGTTAGGTGTTTAATGTATATTTAGATGGAAAAGATTCTTTATACATCTATTTTTAGGTGTTAATGTATATTTAGACTTTCACTAGACTAGATATTATTTTTTCTGTTGGAATGTTAGACATATATTAAACTAATCCTAGATTAAAATATTGGAATGTTGCAAAGAAAATATTAAGATACTTGCAAGGAATAAATGATAATATACCACTTCTAGGAGATCCAATCATCTTGAATAATTGGATACTCAGACTCATACTATGCCATATATGTGAATACAAGAAAATCCATATATAGCTATCTATTCCTATTAGTTATATAAGCAATTTCATGGTAGAGCACGAAGCAGTTTATCATTACTTTGTCTACTACATAAGATGAGTTTGTGGCATGTTTTAAAGCTATTATTCATGGTTTATGGCCGCAAAACTTTATTTTAGGACTTGAAATTATTACAGTATTGCTAAGTCATTAAGAATTTATTCTGACAATGTCATGGTAGTCTTCTTTTCAAAACAAAAAAGTGTTCAAAAGGTGTTAAACATATTAAAAAATAAATTACTTTGTTGTTAAAGAAGAAATTCAGTAACAAAGAGTATTAATCCAAGATATTAGCACAAATCTTATGATTGGAGATCCATTAACAATGAAAAGAATGTGCATTACTAATGTTCCATGGTTAAACAAAATATTATTATGTATTTTATGTATTTACAATTTAAGCTTATTTATGTACTATTTTTGATATTTAAGTCTCTTGTTATTTATTATTTATTGTTAGAATATATACATGAATGATTATGTGAATTTTAACAAGATTTATCTTTTACAAATACATTATTATTGAGGCATTAAAATATATATCATTGTTGATTATATTAAGTTTTGAATTAGTTTTGTGATATATAGAAATGAGTATAGCACATCAAAAGTGTAATAGGTCCATGTTTTCTTTACTTAATTATGATTATTTTTGTTACAAAAAAAGGATTTAACTTTTATTATACACATATTATGTCATATTATTAAAACATGATTATGTTATATAGGTCAAGTAGGAGACTGTTAGATAATATCACTAAGTGACTCATATTTTGTGGTTTAATTATATAAATATGTAAATTTTATTAGTTACTTGAAGGAGAAAATTATTAAACAAGATAATTATTTTTAAATTTTTTATTGATAGAGTGTGAAATAAAAGAAAAATAATTACAAAAAGTGTCATTTGAGTTTTAACAACTCTTTTACTTATTTTTGTTTAGTTTTATTGCATCAAAAATTAGAAAAAAATAAAAGTTGGAAGAGATAAAATTAAAACCTTGTTTGGTCAAAAAATTATTTTGATTAAAGTTTTAATAAATTTCTCTTCTTCATTATGGATAAAGAAGTTTATTTTAATAAAATCATTTTGTTATTTTTATAAAAATTATTAAATTTAAAAATCTAAAAATTACAATTCTAAAATTTACAGTGTTTTAGATAAGCTAAGACGAGGAGATGACCAAGCACAAATAAATTATACCCACTCAAATGTTCCATTTGATTTTGGCATCAGAGGTAGTTACTATAACTGTTGGGTCCCAAAATTTTTCTAATTGATGTTATTAAGCATGAATTGTCCAAATTGTGTGTTTATGGCTTAGTTTGATTAAATTGGGAGTGTTAGTGGATAATTGAGGTTTATTTGAGTTTAATGTGGTTTAAATAGGAATTAAAGGGGTAAAAGTTTATGAGGGCATTTTGGGAAGATTGCTTGAGTTGGAGAGGTTAAGGCTTTGCATAGGAGGGTATTTTGGTCATTGTCCATTCCTTTAGGTTTAAAAGAAAGAATTAGAAAGAAAGAAGGAAAAGTAAGAAGAGAAAAGAGGAAGGAAGAGTTATCGTGGGTGAGGAAGAGGAGAAGAGAAAATAGGGTTTTCGTTTCTAAGAGATTGTTAACAGATTTGCCAAGTTTCCTTGTAAGTTTAGCTTCTTTTAATCTTGTTTCGGTTGGATTAAACCCTAGAATAGATTTGAATGTGTTAGAATCGGTGGTTTAGGGTTAAAGGAAAAAATGGATAGATTTCTTGAGTTGTTGAGTTTCTGACTGATTTTAAGGTGTTAATGTGTTAGAAATATAGTATAAGACATGATCTAAGGTTTAGATGTGTTGCATTGGCAAAGTGGGAGGATTGAAGTTGGAAAATGCTGGAAAAATAAAGTTCGGAGGGGTTTCCTGGACCCGCACGTCGCGACGAGCGGGCCGTTCACCGTGGCGAGCGTGACCTTCGCCGCGGCGAGCCCCCAGTTCTACCGAAAGAGATATTTTGGTATTTTTGGGCATATATTTTGGTGTAGATGTCCAAATGAGGTGATTTTGGATTCGTTGTGAACTAGAGATAAAGGGATACAAGTTTTATGAAGACGGGAAGTTTGGAAATTGCCTCTAGAGATTCGGGAATTTGGGTGGAAGTCGAATGTAGACTTTTGGTGCTTTTACTTTTGATCTTCAAGCTCTTTGAATATTTCCTTTGCATATTGTTTGAACGGGAACTTGGTTTGTTATAGGAAACCAAGCTGCCCTGACCCAATCAAAAGAGGAAGGACAACAGTGAATTGGATTCTCAAGCGATATTAGGTGGGTAATGTACTTATAGTTGTTGTGTGATTAGGCAAATTGTTGCCTATGTGTGAATATATGTTATATGTTATGTACATGACTTGTTATAAGATTCAAATGATTTTGATCCCGTATACTTTGAAAGAAGCATGAGAATTGATAGAAGCAAATTTTGTTTCTGAGCATGTTATGCCTCGAATTCGGTCATAGCATTTTGAATGAATGAAAAGTATGAAAGCATACCATTTGATAAAATGATTCTGAGCATGATTATGTGCTTTTGTTTGGGTGAGAGTGGAACCATTTCGTTCGTCACGTGCACGTTGACAAGAGCCTTCTCCCGGCTGCCCGCTTGTGGCATATGAGC
>JANTPM010000245.1:46617539-46628344 GCA_025434745.1 Erythroxylum divaricatum | reverse complement strand
ATCGAGGAGTAAGAAGAATTTCAAGTGCTACAATTATAGCAAGAAAGAGCACCTGAAGAAGGATTGTTGGAATATAAATAAAAAAAGATTCTATTCCTCAAGAAAAAGTAGCATATATTTCAGATAATGGAGGTGCAATGGTCAGTGAAGCAACAACGACAATTGGAGGTGAGAGAAGATTTGTTGATGTATGGCTTCTCGATTCAGCAACTACTTTTCATATGACCTCTCAAAGAGAATGATTCCATCAGTAGGAATCTGTCTCTGAGGGATATGTGCATAGTTGTAATGATCAAGCTTTGAAGGTCATTAGTATAGACATCATCAATTTAAAGATGTATGATGGACAACTCAGACTATTGAAAAAGTGCGACATGTGGAGGGCCTGAAGAAGAATTTGTTATCAATAGGACAACTGGATGATCTTAGTTTCAGATTTGAGATTAAAAAATGAACGTGATTAAAGGAGCGCTGGTATTTATGAAAACAGATAAGATTGTTGCAAATATGTACATGCTAAAGGGAGTAACTTTGTAAGAAGGAGAGACATCCGGAACAGTGACTAGTCCATATAATAAATCTACAATGGCGTGACATAAATAGCTTGGACATATTTCAAAACAAGAAATGAAGATACTCGCAGAGAAGAATCTACTTCTAGGTCTCATAAAGGTATCGCTACCCTTCTGTGAGCATTGCATTGAGTAAGTAACATCGATTGAAGTTCAACACATCAAAGTTTAAAAGCAAAGAAATTATAGAATTGATTCACTCTAATGTATGGCAAGAACCAGTTACGTCCCTAGGAGGAGCAACTTTCTTTGTATCATTTATTAATGATTATTCGAGGAGATATTGTGTGTTTCCTATCAAGAGGAAGGCAGATGTATTTCTAACTTTCAAATTTTACAAAGCGTGGGTGGAACTAGAATCTGGTAAGAAGATTAAGTGTTTACACTCAAATAATGGAGTCAAATATACTAGTAAAGAATTTGATTAATTCTGCAATCAAAAAGGCATCAAAAGGCAGTTCACGACGACGTACACTCCTTAACAAAATGGAGTAACAGAGCGAATAAATAGAACTTTGTTGGAACGAGTAAGAGCGATGTTGAGAACTGCAAGCTTAGATTAAAAAATTCTGGATAGAAGTAGTCAATACTGCTCGTTATGTGATGAATTGAGCTCCATTAACTGCAATTAAGTTGAAGACACCGATGGAGCATATCTTTAAAAGTCCTGCCTATGTCATGTTCAATACCTAAGAAACTACAAAGTTGAATTCAAAATCTAGAAGATGAATTTTCTTAGGGTATATTGAAGGTATAAAGTAGTATCATCTGTAAGATTCCACAACTTATAAGATTGTTATCAACAGGGATGTTATCTTCATAAAAGATAAGGATTAAGAGCAAGTAGAAAATGTTGGTACTGTACAAGAGAATCTAGAAACTACAACAGTACAAGTGGATAGAGAAGTTGATCAAAATGATTCTTCTGAAGTTGCACCAGATCATGAGGAGCAAGAACCAGTTGAATATGATGTTTCAGATACTCGGAGACCAACTCATATAAGAAGAACACCGAGCTGGCACTCGGATTATATTATAGAGAGCTATATTACATACTGTCTTTTAATTGAGGACAGAAAGCCATCAACTCTTCAAGAAACAATGAATAGCTCAGATGCATCTCAGTGGATGACAGTAATGCAAGAAGAAATTGAAGCTCTACATAAAATAACACGTGGGAGCTAGTATCACTATCACAAGGAAGAAAGCCTATTGAAAATAAATGGGCTTACAAGATCAAGCGGAGTGGTAACAATCAAGTAGAGCAGTATCGTGCTAGATTGGTGGCAAAAAGATATGCTCAGAAAGGAGGTATTGATTTTAACAAAATATTTTCTCATGTAGTTCGACTCACTATAAGTAGTTATGGCAATGTGTGCTATATTTGACTTACATCTTAAGCAGTTAGATATGAAAACTGAATTTTTTCATGGAAATCTTAAAGAAGAAATTTATATCCTCCAACTAAAAGGTTTTGAAGAAAAAAGGAAAGAGAACTTGATTTACAGGTTGAACAAATCTCTATATGGTTTAAAGCAGGTGCCGAGGTGATGGTATAAGAAATTTGATTCCTTCATCATAAGCCTTGGATACAATAGACTGAATGTAGACCCTTGTGCATATTTTAAGAGGTTTGAGAAATATGATTTTATAGTCGTGCTATTGTATATAGACATGTTGGTAGCAGGCCCTAATAATGATCGTATTAAAGAATTAAAGGCATAGTTGTCTAGGGAATTTGAAATGAAGGACTTGGGACCAACAAATAAGATTCTAGGGATGCAAATTCATCGAGACAGAAATAATATGAAGATTTGACTTTCTCAAAAGAATTATTTGAAGAAGATCTTGCGGTGATTCAACATACAAAATTGTGAGTCAATTTATAGCCCTCTTCTTGTTAATTTCAATTTATATTCAAGTATGAGTCCTAGCAATGAAGAAGAGATGATGAAGATGTCTCGAGTACCGTATGCATCAGTAGTGGGAAGCTTAATGTTTGCTATGATTTGTACAAGACCAGACATTGCACATGCAGTGGGAGTAGTTAGTAAATACATGACAAATCTTGGGTGAAAGCATTAAAATATTGTTAAGAGGATTCTCAGATATATCAAAAGAACCTCATATGTTGCATTATATTATGTAGGATCAGATTTTACTGTCAAAAGATATGTTGATGATGATTATGCAAGTGATCTTGATCAAAGTAAATCTACTACAGGATATGTGTTTACACTAGTTAAAGGAGCTGTAAGTTAGGCTTCAAAATTGCAGTCAGCTGTGGCTATGTCAACAATAAAAGTAGAATATGTAGCAGCTACACAAGCTAGTAAAGAAGCGGTGTGGTTGAAGATGTTGGAAGAATTTGGAAATAAACAAGAGAATATTATTATGTATTATGACAGTCAGAGTGCTTTACATCTTGCAAAGAATCTAACATTTGATTGAAAGATAAAACACAGCTGAGTTTAATATCACTTCGTCCGTAAGAAAGTATAAGAAGGAACGATGAACATGTAAAAAATTCAGACAATAGATAACCTGGCAGATTTTATGACAAAAGCAATTAATGGTGACAAGTTTATGTGATGTCGATCTTCATGTGACCTGACAGAGACGCAAGCAACATGAAACAACAAGGTAGAAAGAATAGTATGAAGATCTGATTGACTCTCAATCATATCTTCATATGGGAGAATTGTCAAACTTGGTTGACATGTTAGGCATCGAAATTTGGAGTCTAACATGCCTAATAAGACAATAAAGAATGGTTGGCTAATTTGGCCAACCATATCTTCAATCTTCTGCCTATAAATAGGCAGAAGATGAACAAAGAGATAGCAAGCAAAAGAAGAGAGACGTGAGGTGAGAGAGAAACGAAAGAGAAAGAGAAACAAAAATATTTTGTGTATTTTTTGATCTAATTTTTTCTTGTAATTCTCTAGTTTTTTTCGGTAGTAAAATTTTTCTAACCTTATGATTTTTACCCTAATTTGAAGTTTTTCATGTATAATATGTGTGTTTATTACTATTCCTTCAGTCATATTTAATTGTGAACCTGCTTTATTCTGGTCGATTTTCACAACAGAGTTGGATTCAAATGAATCAAATATGATGAGGTTTCATCTAAGTTCAAATAACTGTTAATGAACATTGGACTAACGTACATATCACCTTATCCGATTTCATTACCATCTCTATTTATTTCCCAATAATTTATTGACTTGATACTTAATTTTTAATCAAACTAACTACAAAACATGGTCAAGACATAATACAGAAGACATATATTATAATTCTTCTAAGTTGTTGCTCAACAATAGACATTAAAGTATTTATTTATCAGTAATCATAATTCTTTTATTGGCTTGATATTTACTTGAATTCATTCAAAGCAGCAGACACTATTTTTGTAATTGACTAAAATAATATCTTTTTTATTTTTGAATCTTTTAAATTTAGGGTAACATATCTAAAAGTGTATAACCTTTTAAGGTTTTTTTAATTTAGTATCTTAGCTTTTAAATTTTTCAGTTCGATGACTAACCTTTTAAAATCTTCAAAACTCAATTCAAAAAATTATTTTTGATGATGTGACATGTCTATTAATATTATATGGATATCTATTTATTAGTTACATCAGTAAAAATTAAAGTTTTAAACTAAATTATTAATATTTTACAAAATTTGTCACTCAATTAAAAATTTTAAAAGTTTAAATATTGAATTGAAAATTTTTCAAAAAATTTAATACTTTAAAATTAGCTATCCTTTCAAATTTATATATCAAAATGATATCATTTTAAATAATTAAACCAAATGACCTCATTTTGATTATAAAATTTAACTTGGTTAGATATTTTGGCTCGAAGTTTACATTAGTCTCCAATTCTCAAGCCAACCCAAATCTCAATCAACCCAAATATTTTATGGTGTCTGTTGTCGATTTCACTAATTAGGGTCATTTAAAAGGATATCATTTTGATATAATTGATTAAAATAAGGTCATTTTGTTATTAAAATTTTTTAAATTTACATACTAAAAATGAGATTGTTTTAAATTATTAAATTGAATGACATCATTTTGATTAGAGGATCTGAATAGCTTGGACTTTTATGACAATACTTCGGACCAAACTACAAACTTAACCTGATCTTAAACTCAATCAACTCTAGTTGGCCGAGCTCATATTGTCAACTCTACATGTACTTGGTCTATTGTCTATTCCAATTGGCAACTTGTGCAAGTCTCACATATCTTACCTTTGCCTCTATAAATACATTTGAGAACTCCAGAGGAAGTTTGCTTAGCAAAGAAGAAGAGGAAACAGATCAATAAAACATGGCTTCGCAGGTCGACGCAGGCATAGTTGGAGATGCAGAAAATGTCATTGGCAAAAACACAGTCCGGCTGTTTGCTTCGACACCAATGTAAGTGTCTTCTTAATGCTGGTGATTCTATAGTTTACCCTTCTCTCCTACTTTCTTGGAGTTTGTCTGTTTTATGTTTCAAAACCTCAAAACCATAGGCGTTTAACACTTTAACTTGGTTGTATGATTAATGTTTTGCAGGTCTGATCAGCAACCAACGGTTGGAGGAAAGAAGCCAAAGGGTTCAGCTACTGTTAGAAAGATACTAGGCTTGGAAGAGTTTTTCTCTTCGACGGTACTAAGTTCTTACAAATCAACGCTACATTATCACTACATAATCACATGTACATTCAATCTAACTTTGGTCTCTCAAGTTCCGTACATATTTATAGTGTTTGTTAGATAAAAATAGGAAACAGTTTCATGGCTGATAAAACAACACCATATACATGATATGAGAACAATGGCCTTTACGATTAGCAGATATGGAGAGCTTCTGTTGCAGAGCTTATGGGCACAGCAGTTCTCGTCTTTGCATTGGACACCATAGCTATATCGACCATTCAGACAGGGACTGATATGCGCAACTTGATCTTCTCAATCCTCGTGGCCATTATCATCGCAATTCTGTTGATTGCCACCTTCCCGATTTCAGGTGGCCATATCAACCCTATCGTCACCTTCGCTGCTTTCCTCACCGGTCTCATTCCACTGTCAAGAACCATCATATACATTTTTGCTCAATGTGTTGGTGGCATTCTGGGTGCACTAGCTCTAAAAGCTGTGGTCAACTCCAGCATTCAGAGTACGTTCTCGCTTGGTGGGTGTACTCTCACGGTGGTTGTACCACCAGATGTCGGTGGACATGGTCCTGCGGTGGTTGGTATTGGGAAAGGACGGGCCCTTTGGCTCGAGATCATTTGTGGGTTTGTGTTTCTTTTTGCTTCTGTGTTGATGGCTTTTGATCATAGACAAGCCAAGGGGTTGGGTCGAGTCACTGTATGTGTCATTCTGGGGATAGTTTTGGGACTTCTTGTCTATGTGTCGACAGCCGTGACAGCCATCAAAGGGTACGCCGGAGCTGGGCTGAATCCGGCGAGATGTTTCGGCCCTGCAGTTGTGAGAGGTGGACATTTGTGGAATGGTCACTGGGTGTTCTGGGTTGGGCCTGCTGTTTCTTGCTTGGTGTTTGCAGCTTATACTAGAGTGATACCAACCCAACTCTTGCACACCATTGAATAGGGATGACAGTCTAGCTCGAATCTGAGCTAGCTCATGAATCAGTTAAAAAAGTCAGATTATACTTGAGCCGCAAAGCTTTTAGGACCAAACTAAATTCACAAGTCAAGAGGGTCCAGAGGCTTAGCCCTGCCTGTTATCATCCATACCTTGGAATAATGAAACCATAGCTTGGAGATTGTGGACTAAATAAGAGCTTGTTGGTAATAACACTCTTCTTGTTTTTATGTTTGAGTTGTATAAAAGATCTGAGATTAATTAGGGTATGTTTGATTCTGTTTTTATTTTCAGTTTTTCTGTTTTTGTTTTAATTGAAGTAAAAAAAACTTATTTGTTTGAATTTTTTATTTTCAATTTTGGTTTTGATTTTTTTTCCAGTTTTCTAAAATTGTGAAAACTTGTTTCTGTTTCTTTTTTTAATCTTATTTAATATCAACTAAATATATATTACTTATTTATTTAATATACATTAAATTTAAATAAAATTATGAATAATTTATTATATATTTAATTATTCTAATTGAATTATTAATAAGAATAATGAATAATTTAATTTTACTTAATGTAAATTAAATTTAATAATTATTAATAGATATAATTAAACTTAAAATATCTTCCAAATTTATAAATTTAAAACAAAATTTGATTTAATAATTAAAATATATTTAATATAAAAATTAATTTATATATTATTTATTTTAATAAAATAAAATAATTTGTTAATAAGAGACTAAAATAAAATTTTAATTAAAAATAACTTATTTTAAGTTTTATTTAATATGTAATTATTATCAGTGATAAAAATATAACTACAATAATATTAACAACCAAACAATTTTTATTTTTATTTTGAAGTAAAATAGGAAACGAAAACTAAAAACTACAACAAAAAATAAACCAAATGACCCTAAATTTATTTACTAGTAAAAAAAATGTATTTCTAGAACTTGTAGTATATTCCAACTTTGATCCAAAACATAATATATTTCTGTATTAGTAATAAATGATAACCTGCAACCATTATAAACTTTTATATGAATATAATAGTTAATGAATTATATATTTTTAATAAATTATTTATTAAATTAATATTTTTGAAATTTATGATCGAATTGAAGTAATTTTGACTTAAAATTTGATAAGTTTTTAGGTCAAAATCTATCACTTGAATTGGTCCTAAGAAAATTAGACAACACATTTTCTTTTTTGGATAAATAAATGATATGCCACTAAAATTGTAAGTGAAACATCACATCTTTGTAAACAAATGTTCATCCACCGGAGGCTAATGACATTTGGTAAGCTTTCTTGAAAAAGTTTGGGTTGATGTTCAATGCCAGGGATCTTCCACTAAAGGAAAAACCTACGCATCTCCTTTTGAGTGGCATGTTTTTATTGAATGATTCCACTTTTTCCAAGCATTGTTTGAGGGTTGCTGAGATTTCCACTTACGTCGGCCTTAGTTTTCCATCGAAAAGTTGTAAAACTATTTTGGTTCTTGGCTCTTTTGGATCATCACTTTCTTTATTCTCTCCACTAACCCTTGTTTATGGACAGCACAAATGGATTCTTTGCACGATACTTAAGAAGCAAACTCAACTAAACCTTTAAACTTTTTAGTCAAACCTGCTCTTCCATTATTTCCTTAATTTATTGCTTAAAGAATTACCCATTTTTATTTTTTTTAGAGAATATTTTTGAAATATTTTATCTTAGGGTAAAAGATACCAACCTCTTATACGATTTAAGTAACTATATAGAAATTCTCTAATCTTTAAAATCTTCAAAAAAAAGTTGTTTGTAATTTTTAGTTTTTTAGAAAATTCTTTCTTCTTATGCTTCTATTAGAAAGTAATAACAAATACATAAAATGAACATCACATATAAGTCAATTAATTATTACTGACATTTTCATTATTTTAAAAAAGTATTATTAACATAACGATTCAACTCAACTCTTAAACTTATTTTCAATTAATTAAACTCGAATCAAAATAATAATTTATTGTAATTTTTTTTAAATTATTAGTTTGATTTATATTTAATTAGTTCGATCAAGGATTTAAAATTAGGTCAAGTTATAATATGAGTAATATTTAATTGGTTGATATGTGATGTTCATATCACACGTGTTTTATTATTATTTTTAACATAATTATATAAAATTTTTTTCTAAAAATTGAAAAATATTAAAAAATATTGTTACTTAAATTACAAGAGTTACTGTGTATTTTAACCTTTTACCTTGTGATGGATATGTATGTTTCCTATTATTACTTTAAGAGATCATAATTACATTGAAGTGCTTATATAAACCAGAGTCAAATTTTGTGGACAGACACACCAAAGTTTCAAACTTTCATGCTCTAAATTCTTCCACTTATAGTATTGAGCAAATGAAGAGTATTGATACCCTCTACCACCAATTCTGCGCTATACTCTCCACCGCTTAATGTGGCATTAGGACCTTTACGTACTAAAAATTCTTTAAAAGGGAAGAGTTTGCTTTAAGCTCTGAGGCTAGGGAACTATGGACTCGAGGTGCATTTCCAATGGCAGTCATCGTTGTGAAACATTCTCACGTCCAGAAGTTGAGAACTGTGAAGTTAAGGGCAGGAAACTCCTGAAGCATTTTCTTTTTGCCATTGGTGTTCATGAATTCTTCTGGATAGAGGTATAAATGATCTATTTATTATGATTGATTGTCGATCAACTCGTACTAAATCCGTTACGATTACGGATTCGATATCTAGTTACCGAGCGGTAATTGATACTTTAGCGATCAATACAAATTTAATGATATTGTTGAATTTGTTCTTCAGACATGGAGATCAGCCATTACTGAGCTAGTATCAACTGCTTGCTTGTTATTCTCTCTCACAATTTCTGTCATTGGTTGCATGGAATTGCACATTGGAGAACCAAAACTTCTGCTTCCAATACTAGTTTTCGGCATCGTCTTTCTCTTTGTCTTGGTCACAATCCCTTTAACAGGAGCTCATATGAACCCGACATTTTCATTAATGGCGGCCTTGAAAGGGATTGTGACTCCTGTTCGTGCTTTGGTTTACGTTGTGGCACAATGTCTAGGTTCATTAATGGCTGCTATACTAGTCAAGAGTATGATGCAAAGCAGTACAGTAGAAAGACACTCGTTAAATGGATGCTTGGTGGATCGAAATGGAGAAGGAGTAAACACAGGAATAGCATTGGGGATTGAATTCTCATCCACTTTCTTCGTGCTATATCTTATATTAACTGTGGCATATGATCAGAAAAGGTTCAAGGAGCTAGGTCTGCCAATGATGTGTGCATTAATGTCAGGAGTATTTGCACTGGTCGTGTTCATGTCAAGTGCAGTAACTCTTGGTAGAGCAGGTTATGGAGGTGCAGGCTTGAACCCTGCAAGGTGCTTAGGACCGGCACTAGTGTTGGGGGGTTCATTATGGGATGGACATTGGGTGTTCTGGGTTGGTCCATTTTTGGCTTGTATGGTTTTCTATTGTTTCACCATGACCTTACCTAGAGGAGTAATGAAAGCTGATGAAGAACAAGGCATACAAGAGTCGGGTCTTGTCTCAGGACTCTCTCTTCCAATAACTTAGGAAAAGAACTGCCTGAAAACAACGTTGTGTGATAGGTTATAATTAACAAAACATGAAAAAAAAAACTCTAGAGATCAAGAAACTTATAAATAATATGTTGGAATAATGACAGCTTCTATGTCTCTCTTTATTTGTTGTTTATTCCTTTTCCATTGATATTTGCTTGTTCACGTTGGTTGGATAAGGGGTCTTACAACTCTTGATGTTTTTCTTTTTTTGAAAATTGAAGATATTTGTAATTATAAAAGAAAAACCGTCTGTACAAAGAGGCCTCTCAGGCCACAGACACAGAAAGCCACTGGCACAAATACAGAGAACAAGGAACAGCAAACTGATACATTCGGGACGAAAAGGAGAGAGTAGCCTTTCAGGCCATAGTCACAGAAATGCCCCTGTCACAGTAAAGCTAACCACATTAGAGCCAACATCAGGTCACATTTAAATACTCCAGCGCCTTCTCATTGCCATACATAATTGATCTTGCATACCATGCCCGATTATGACCTCCCAGATCAAGTTAATAATGCAATCCACTAACTCATATTTATGCCGCTCTGTTTGTTTGTAAAGTCTCCTATTTCTCTCCCACCAATTATGATAGATAACCATTTGAAAGGAGGTTCGAATAATGAAAGAATCGCGCCCCCATTTTTGACTGCACAAATAATCTCATCAAGGACATCAGTCCAGTCATAAGAAAAGTACAGGATACCTGTCATATACAATATTCGATTCTACACTGCTTTGTTATACTCGCATTCAAAAAACAAGTGATTTTTACTTTCATGGACTAACTTACACAGCACACAAATGGGGTCATAAGTTCCAAATCACCTGTCCTTAGTTCTCAACCTGTTTTTTATAGTCAGCCATAAGAAAAAGGCTGCTTTAGGACATAATACCTATTTCCAGACGAGCACAGCCCAAGGAACCTCGTTGGCCAGCCCTCCCCCAATGGCACGTGCTGAAGCGGTGGTGAAATCACCGGATTGAGTAGTTTTCCATATCAATTTGT
>JANTPM010000245.1:46602847-46613904 GCA_025434745.1 Erythroxylum divaricatum | reverse complement strand
TATTTATTCATAAAGTATGTATACAACTTTGTACAAAACGCGCTAAAGGCGATTGCCTTTAGGGCACTACTCTAACAACAATTGCTTGATCTTCTCTTGTTTTTATACTTCAATTATCCTCTTTTGGCTTACAAAAAAAACAAATCGATGCTTCCTTCTTTGTTGTGTCTTTTGAAAAAATTGCAAGATATTCTTTCATTTTTTTCCTTGAGCATCTGTGTGCATCCTCCATACTCTTGCCCATCAGTGCACGTGTTCAAGAGCTCGTTATGACAACCTTGGAGAGCGATCGACATCCGAATTGCAACGATGTCCTTCGAAAATCGCTTGCAAGGTAGTGGCCTTGGCTACGACGCAATTATCTATTTCGTTGATCTGTCTTTTTATTTCTTACAATTTGAAAACATTTTATTCAAGATCAAAGGCTGTTAGTGCCCCTTTCAATCTCACAAAGTCCCTCCCCAATTTGTCCAAACTCAAACCACTTGATGGAGCCAATTACAAGCACTGGTCTTAGAGGCTGCTAATATTTTTTAAACAATTAGAGGTTGATTATTTATTGTTCAACAATCCGTCGGTTGTGCCAGTAGCTCCGCTTGCACTTCCAAATAGTTATTCTTTAGCTACTCTTGCAATTCCGATCAAGGATAAAGCCGAAGAGTTTAAGAAGTATGAGAAAGATAATAAACTAGTTCATGGGCATATGTTAAGTCATATGTGTAATGTTTTGTTCGATCTTTTCTACACCAATAAGTCTGCCAAATCAATAAGGGATGCTCTTGAGAAGAAGTATGGGGCTAATGATGTTGGAAAGAAAAAATATGTTGTCGGCATGTGATTGCAGATCCAGATGGTTGATTATAAATCAATCATGGAACAAGTGCACGAATACGAGAACATGGTTAATAACATACTCAATGAAGGCATGAAGATATATGAAACACTTCAAGCTAACGTCCTATTAGAAAATTTTACCCCTTGGAATGACTACTGAAACCAACTCAAACATAAGAAGAAATACTTGACTCTTCAAGAATTAATTAGCCACATAAGAACTAAAGAAGCCAATCGACTTAAAAATAAGCTTGATAATCTTTCTATTAATAACACTAACGCTAACATTGTTGAATCTGTTGTTGACGTGTGTAAAGATAGGTTTAAGGAAAAGAACAAGAAGAAATTGAATTATAGCAAAAAAGCAAAGTTTTAACAAATCGAACTCCAAAATTCATAAGTCCAAAGTTACGTAATTTGTATGTGGTAAGCTTGGCCATAAAGCCTATTAATGCTCGCAACATCAAGGTGCACAAAAGCATGGCCAGAAACAAACTATTCCACAAGCTAACTCGACTAAAAATGATGATATCATTGTTGTTGTTGTTGTTGAGGCAAATTTGGTGGCTAACAAGACTGATTGGGTGCTTGATATAGGAGCCTCAAGGCATTTGTGCACTGATAAGGACTTGTTTGATGATTTCCAAGAGGCTGCCGATGGCAAATGCGTCTATATGGGCAATTCTGGTATTGCTGGAATCCTCAGTAAAGTAAAGATTCTACTCAAGCTGATATCTGGGAAAATTTTATCTTTAAATAATCTTTTGTATGTTCCTAGTTTGCGTAGGAATCTAGTTTTTGGTTAGTTATTGAATAACGCTGGATTGAAACTTTTGTTTGAATCTAATAAGGTTGTACTCTCTCATAATGGGGAGTTTATGTGGAAGGGATATCTCATAGGGGGGTTCTTTTCGTACTCAATGTTGAATATGAATTAGTGAATGGTAGTACCTCTGCTTCTGCTTATATTGTTGAGTCTGCTAACTTGTGGCATAGTAGACTAGGATATTTGAACATTGCCTTGATTAAAAGACTTAGAGAAATGGGCCTAATACCTATAGTAAAGACCAAAGAATTCTCTAAGTGTCAAATATGTGTTGAGGCCAAATATACCAAGAAACCTTTATTTGTCACAAGTAGAAAGATAGAACTTTTAGAGCTTATTTATTCAGACTTAGCAGATTTCAAGAATATTATGAGCAATCTTGTTACCTAATGGTTGTAAACCCATTAGTGGTAAGTGGGTGTTCAGATGGAAACGCAAACATGATGGCTCCATTAAAAGGTTTAAGGCAAGATTTGTGATGAGAGGTTTTAACTAGAAAAAAGGGATTAACTACTTTGATACCTAGTCACTTGTCACTAAGATTGTCATTGTTCGTGCTCTAATAGCCCTAGCCGTCATCTATAGTTTAGTTGTACATCAAATGGATTTGAAAATAGCCTCTTTGAATGGAGATTTAGAGGAGAAAATATATATAGACCAACCCGAAGGCTTTGAGGTACCTAGTTAAGAAAACAAGGTTTGTAGACTTAGGGAGTCCTTGTATGGCCTTAAGCAAGCTCCAAAATAGTGGGATGAGAAGTTCAATAGCACCCTGACCCAAAATGATTTTGTTGTTAACGCTTTTGATTCTTGTGTTTATTCTAAAGTAGTAGAAGCTGAATGTATGTTTATGTCTTTATGTGGATGACATGTTGAATTTTGGTGCTACTATTGATGTAGTTAATGAGACTAAGAAATTTTTATCTTCTCAATTTTATGTGAAAGGTTTAGGAGAGCCTAATGTAATTCTTGGAATTAAAATTTCCAAAACAGAGAATAGTTTTTCATTGTGTTAGTCTCATTTTATTGATAAGGTATTGCATAAATTCAATTATTTTGATGTTACACCAGTGAGAACTCCTTATGATTCTAGTATTCATCTCATGAAAAACAAAGGTGATAGCGTATCACAACGTGAATATGCCAAAATTATTGGTAGTGTCATGTTTCTTATGAAATATACTAGACCTAATATTGCCTATGTTGTTTCACGTTTGAGTCGGTATACTCATAATCTTAGTAATGAATATTGGAATGCACTTCATCGCTTGTTCAAGTATTTGAAAGGTACCATGAACTATTGTTTCCTTTTGTGCTTGAAGGATATTATGGTGATAATTAGGCATCTAACAATGATGAAGTTAGTTCAACTAATGATTATATATTTCCTTTAGGTGGAGGTATTATTTCTTGAAAGTCTGCAAAACAAACTTGTATAACACGTTCCACCATAGAATTTGAATTTATTTCTTTTGAGTTGGCAAGTCAAGAAGCAAATTGGCTTCTAAATCTCTTAACGGATGTGCCCAAATGGAGTAGACTGTCTACAGCTATTCCTCTTCATTGTGACTTTCAGAGTACAATTGGAGTTGCTAAGAACAACATGTATAGTGGTAAAAGGCAACACATTCGTATAAGACATGGATTGGTGAAGTAACTACTCAAGAATGGTGCTATCTCCTTAGAATTTGTAATATCCAAAAGGAATCTAGCGGATCCTTTAACTAAAGGATTATCGAAGAGATTAGTTTTTGAAAAGTCGAAGGGGATGGGGCTTAAGCCCATTGAGTGAAATTCTTCGTAATGACTCATCTTTATGATGTGTTACATTGACCTAAAGAAGGTTGAGCTCTCTTAATGAATCTATAGCCCATACAAGGGTGGTCCACGAGAGACGGATGTGATAGATTCACCTAACTCTACTTAAAGATTGCACTTGCTCTTGATGGATCCATAGCCCGTTAGGGTGGTGCTAATGAGAAGTACTTGATGGATTCACCTACTTGAGTGTAAAGGCAACCTTCTATAAAAGACTTAGGCTGTCTTTCTAGAGCACTCATAAGACCCAAGGTAAGCACATAGCCTAGAATAGCGCAAGTATTATATCGTGGAGTTTGCACAAACTGACGTATAATATGTGTTATAGGGGTCTCATCTAAAGTTCTCTTAGTTCAAGATATGTATTCACTGATTGAACTTGTGTATTGCCTCACTTCACTATATGTTAATACAATGAAAAGATATTGACACTTAAGTATACCCTCCTTTTGTTTAAGGTATCTTTTATATTTCAGTTTGCCATTAGTGGAGGAATGTTGGAATAATGACAGCTTCTATATCTTTTTCTTTATTAGTTGTTTCTTTCTTTTCCATGGACATTTGGTTGTCCCACATTGGTTGGATAAGAGGTCTTCCAACTCTTTATATTGTTGTTGTTTTTCCTTACTTCTTTGAGTTGTTCGGCTTGGGTCTTTTGGTAGAGTGTGGAACTAGGCAAATACAGTTGTATCGCAGATTTATTGAAAACTAGACATGGACTCTTCGATCTTCTAATCTCCAGAATATTGCAATTGCTTAATCTTCTCCTATTTTTATGCTTTAATTATCCTCTTTTGGCTTACCAAAAAAAATCAACACTTCCTTCTTTGTTGTGTCTTCCTGAAAAAACTGCAAGATATTCTTTCATTTTTGTTCTCCTTAAGCATCTGTTCCTCCATACTCTTGCCCATGAGTACATGTGCAAGAGCTCGCTGTGACAGCCTTGGGGAGCGATTGACATTTGAATTGCACCGACGTCTGTCAAAGATCGTTTTCAAGATAGTGGCCTTGGCTACGACGCAACTGTCTCCATCTTTTTATTTCTTACATAATATATATCCCTTTAATTAAGCTACCCCAATAAGCTAACATGTAGTAATTAAAGCTTCTTTGAATCGATCATTTTTCTACTTGCATTAACTTAAATTTTTGTTATTGAATCTAATAATAGTCATTAGTTAAACATATGATCTTACAACAATTTAGAAGGCCTCCTTTAATTGATGGTACATTTACAGAAGAAATAAGATATATTAAAGAAAATTATTCTTATTGTAATTGCGTCTTATTGTATTAATCGAATTTATTGTAATGACTCTCAATTAGGATATCAACAATTATTATGTTTTTAACAATATTTTAAAAACCAAACTGAAAATTAAACTCATAAGATAAGAAATTTAAGGTTTAAAAATTTTAACTGATATTAAACTATCATAAAACAGGTCAAAGATTAAATAAAATTAAAGAATTTAAAAATTAATTAAAGAAGACTATCTTTACTTATAAGAATTGAAAGTTTAATTAAAAAAGGAGACTATTAAGTAAAAATTAATTAGTTTATTTTGAATTATAAAAATTAATTAATTTACAAAAATTAACTGATTAATTAATAAATTGATTAGATTTTAACAACAAAAACTATTAAACTAAATCGAATCTAAAAATTAAAAACTGAATAAAAAAATTAGCCAATTCAAAGTCTTCGCTGTAAAACGTCCAAATTGGTTCAATTTTTAATGATTAAAATCCCTTATTCTATATGTCTAACACATACATACTACTCAATTTCTTTCTATCTCCAAAACAATTTGACATAACTTGTTGGCATCAAGGAGCATTAGATAATTATAAATCCAGCAGACAACAATAGTCGTAACAAGATCATGTACAAAACTCAAACCATGTTCAACTATGGTGGTAATACTTAAATTTTAAGTACATGTTTTTACATAAAAATATTAGTGCCTTTTTATGGTAAATTAGTTCAGAGATTGGAGTCTTGCCCCTTGATTGTTTATCACTCAAGCGTCATTTCCTTCATTTGTCCTTCCATTGGACGCGTAAGATTGCTAATAAGGCGGCTTATTCACTCGCAAGAGTGGCTTTATTACATGCAAACCTTTATCACTGGAGTGTTACTCCTCCTTGTTTAGATTCCATTTTATTTTCTAATTTTTCTGTTTGTTCAAACAATGATGAGGAAGGCTAGTAGGATTTGGGTGTACGGAGTAAGCCTATTAGCTTGGGTTAGTTTTTGCCTTTTTTATCATCGTCTTAGTTTGCTGTTTGTTCTTACTTTAAAAAAAAAATTCAAATTAGGGAGGACTGACTAAAATTTTAAAAAACTATATTATTTTTAGCTTGAATTTTGAACAATTCAAAAAATGTGATATTTTAAAATTTTTCATTATCCATTACGGAGATGACGGTCATTTGTTCTCTCCAATGGTATCTACTGCGTAGTAAGTGACTAATCAAATAATACTAATGTCTTTTTAGAGCTGATATTTCAATTCAAGTCTAAATTAAATTAATCGAGTTTTAAATTAAAAAGAATTAACTGAAATTAGTTTGAACAAATTTTAACAAAACAATATTTTTTTTTTACTCGGAACTTTGAACAATAAAATAAATTTGCGTCTGCCTGGGTAGTATCTACCTAATCCTTTTGAGTGGGTTACGTTATTTGTTTGAATGGCTCGATTTGAGCCACTGATTAAGCATCAAAAGGCACTTAATATATCATTAAAATTTTTATTATCATGTTCTTTTATATAGCTCTTTTCTTTCTGTCCACTAACATTTTTGAAGTGCCAAATTCCTTTTGACCAATTGATGGCAAAATGTCCACAAATTCCATTTCTATATGTAGAAACGAATTTGGCATCCATGGATCCCCACATTGAAAAAAAGGTTTATAAAGAACAAGAATGATTTCTTTGCAACATTTATGTGGGACAAAGTTAGCTAACTAAATGTAGCTTTTTTTTCCTTTTTCCTGGCATAGGAAATTAATAAATTTTATAATATTTAATATTGAAATTAATTTTTTGAATAATATACTTAACAATTCAATTATATATCTACCATTTTAGTTATTCTCATGACTTTCATAATTAATTTTACCTAAATTATCTTTGGATATCACCTCAAGAAATAACAACTTTTCCCTATGTTTAATATACTTAATGACACTAGTAAATTTTAAAATTGACCTCTCTTTTAGGATTTTTTCACCTAAATTTTGGTGATAAATTAAAATTATACTCTTCTACATTAAACTCATAGATACTGCAGTATTTTACATCTTTTGACAATTTTCCGCCTTTTTAATGTAAGCTTTAGAAATTCTACTCATTTTAATTTCTTTATTAGAAAAGAAAGTTTGTTATAATTCAGTAGTTTTAAAATGCATATTATAATTATATTTGAAGAAAAGAAGAGATAGTACTAAGAGCTTAACTTTTATTTATTACGTCTTAAAGAATACAGAAACAGAGCTTTGGTATATATAGCTGCTGTAAACGTAAACTGAGCGGGAAGTAAAAATATTTGAAAACTTTTAAAACTAGTTTCCTCGATGTCGTTTATTTTCTTTTGCATGCGCATGCATGTATCCAGTGCATGTATCCAACACCCCCTCCTCAAGATGAAGTGCATTGGAATAACTTCATCTTGGTTAATGCGGAATACATCTGCACAGAGGTTAATGGCTTGGTAAGTAAATTGGCGAGTTGGCTAGCAGAAGAAGTGTAAGGTGTGTTGATGAAACCTGAAACCAAATGTTCTCTGACAATATGGCAATCAATATCAACGTGTTTCATTTGTTCATAGAAGACTGGATTGGCTGCAATGTGAATGGCGGCTTGATTATTACATAACAGAGGTATAGGTAAAGCTGGCTTGATCTTGAACTCATCAAGGAGATATGCTAACCATTTTAATTCACAGGACGTCGTAGCCATCGCACGATATTCGACCTCTGCTGAACTTTTACTGACGATGGATTGTTTCTTCGATTTTCATGAAATCAATGAAGCTCCAAGAAAAACACAATACCTCGTGATCAAGCGTCGTGTAATTTTACAACTTCCCCAATCAGAGTCGCAATATGCTTGGAGGTCGAAGATGTTGTCAGCTGCGTAAAACAACCCCATCGTATCAATGCCCTTTAAATATTTAACGACATGCAGTGCTGTGCTCATCTGAAGTTTTGTGGGAGTTGTCATATATTGGCTTAATTGTTGGGTCACAAATGAAATATCAGGTCTGGTGAAGCCGAGGTATAACAATTTTTCCACCAAACTGCGATAACGTTCGGGATTAGTATATACTTCAGAATCGGCAGCCAATTGTACTCCTGAAGGAAATGGGTTAGTCACAAGTTGTGCATGTGATAATCCCGCAGTTTGCACCAGGTCTCGTATGTACTTTGTTTGGGATATCAACATCCCATGTTGTGATCTGGCCAATTCAATTCCTAGGAAAAACTTTGCCTCTCCCATGTCTTTGATAGTGAAACAATCATTCAGCAATTTTTTCACACTCTGAATTAGTGATATAGAGGTGCTTGTAATGAGAATGTCGTCGACATAAACTATAAGCGCTAGGAAGTCTGTTGATGTTGTTTTGGTAAAAAGACAATAGTCATGTATGGATTTGACAAAACCTAGTTGAAGAAGTTTATCAGTGAAGACTTTATTCCACTACTGTCCCACCTGCTTTAAACCATATAAGGATTTGGAGAGTTTACATACCTGATTCTTTTGGGCTTTAGTGTAACCATCTAGAGGAAGCATGTATATTTCTTCATCGCGTGTTCCATGCAGATAAGCATTATTAATGTCGATCTGGTGTAATGGCCAACGTTTGGCTGCTACAATGGCTAAAAACACTCGGACAGTAACTATCTTTGTAACAGGTGAAAAGCTATCATGATAATCAATCCCAAATTCTTGATCAAAACCCCGAGCTACCAACCTAGCTTTGTAGCGAGAAACAGAGCCATCAGGAGCATACTTTACTCGAAATACCCATTTTGACGTTATTGCATGTTTTCCTTCGAGTAAGGAAACCAACTGCCAAGTCTGATTTTTTTTCCAAAGCCTCCAATTCTTCTTGCATCGTCTTAACCCATTTTGGGTCTGTCTGTGCTTCGTGATAAGAGCGTGGTTCACGAATCTTTTCAATGTTGGCAAGAAAAGGTGAATGTTCCTCCGTGTATTGGAAAACATCTGCGGGAGCGTTAGTGCTGATCTGATTAACTACAAAGTCAGATAGCCATGCCGGTGGCTTACTTAACCTGGTGGATTACCTTCGTATAACATTTGGAGCAAGAGGTTGCTGTGTCAATTGCCTCTTAGCTGAAGACCCAATAGTTTCTGCGGGCTGAGAATTTTGATGTGGTGATGCCGAAGCTTGTAAATCATGGCAAGTAATTTCTCCAGTGAGGTCTGCTCGTACAAGCTTTGGCAATGGGTCAGCAGTAAAGTTGTTTGGCAAAACAACTTCTGGTTGGGAATCATACTCCTTTTGACGAGGATAGAAATGGCTAGGTTGATAAGGAAATTGATCTTCATAGAACTTTACATCTCGGGATACACTGAGCTGGTGTGTGTCCAGATTGTACATCTTCCATCCCTTCTGTCCAGAGGAACCGCCCAAGTAAAGACCTGGAAAAGACCTGTTATCAAACTTATCTTTTCGTGGGTTAGTGTTCAACACATATCCCAAGCAACCAAAGACTTTGAACTGAGCATAATCTGGGATCCTTTGGTACAAAACTTGATATGGGCTTTTCCAGTTTAATACCTTTGTTGGAGAAATATTGAGTAGTCGGGTAGCATGAAGTAAGGCTTCTCCCCAGAATTTTGTTGGCAAGTTGGCCTGCTTTAATAAAGCTCTAGCGATAGTGAGGAGTGATCTATGCCTTCTTTCAACAACCCCATTTTGTTGTGGGGTATACGAACATGACTTTTGATGAATCACTCCATGATTACGTAAAATACTTTGCATATTATGCCCAGTAAACTCTGTGCCATTATCAGTCCGGATCATCTTCACATACGTATCAAATTGTGTTTGGATCATTTTAAAAAAACCTTCAATTAACTGAGCCACTTGATCCTTGCTTCGAAACAGAATAGTCCACACTGCTCTTGTAAAATCATCCGCAATAGTTAACATATAGCTATCTCCGGTTAAAGATTTCTTTTTATATGGCCCCCAACAATCAATATGCAACAACTCAAAAGAACTTTCTGATTGAATTTTGCTATTACAAAAAGGTTTTCGTGTTTGCTTTGCCTTGTGACAAATGTCGCAAGCAACCGACTGATCCACATGCGGAAACTTATACACATGCTGCAATTTTTCTGTAGACAAATGTCCTAGACGTTTGTGCCAAAGCTCAAGGCCACCGTCTAAATTATTACTGACAGAAAAAACTGAATAAGATTTGCTGTTAAACTGTTGCAAAATTGAAGAATCGAAAGAGGATTGAGTGATGCAATATAATCCTTTTATCAAACTCCCAACTGCTACCACCCTTTCACATTTCTGGTCCTGCAAAATGCAATGCTTAGGCAAGAAAGAAACATGCAGGCATCGATCCTTGAGTAATTTGCTAACTGATAACAAGTTGTGTTTAAATTGTGGCACGTAAAGAACTTGCGTGAGCTGAAAATCTGTACTAAAAGACACATCTCCAATATAAGTTACAGCCTTAATCGACCCATCTGGTAAGTATACAGTCTTGGGACAGTGCAATTTTGTAACGTTTGTCATATGAGATAGGGAATTACTCATGTGTGTTGTTGCTCCTGAATCTATAATCCATGGTTCAGGACTAATAAAATCAGATAAAAGTTGGGTTTTACCTACACATGCACCTGCAAATGCTGTATACTCTGCACCACCTGAACTACTGTCCTGTGTTATTTTCCCTTTCAGAATTTTCTAAATCTCCTTTTGAATCATCATCTGTATATCTGGGTTGCAAACTTGCTCCGTGTATGACTCTGAATCGGATGCTTCCAGTGGTGTTTGTGCCTCGCGATTCATGTTGACTTGAGCTACAAATTTCCCAGACTTGTTAGCAAACTTCCTGCCTTTGTACCAGTCGGGATAGCCATTCAACCTGAAGCAATTAGATCGTTCATGTCCTCCCTTCTTACAGAACGTGCAATATTTATCCTCTTTGCTCTTACTTCTCTTTCCATATTTCTTGGTATTGCCACTGTCAAGATGATTGCCCTGAGATTTAGTAAAAATAGCAGAATTAACAAAATCATTTTGTGTATCCAGCACTGCATCTCTCTGTTTTTCAATTTTTAGAAGCATCGAATAAGCTTTGTTTATGGACGGAAGGGGATCCATGAGTAAGATTTGATCTTGGACATGATCGAATTCTGAATTTAATCCTGAGAGAAACTGCATGAGTTGCTCCTCCTGACAAATTTATTGTGCTATAATTTGTGAACCTCCACATCTACATACCTTCGTAGGTTTTAATACAGCATATTCATCCCACATTCTTTTGATTTTGTTGAAAAAATCCACTATGGATAGACTGCCC
>JANTPM010000245.1:46567730-46578889 GCA_025434745.1 Erythroxylum divaricatum | reverse complement strand
AGTGCTCCGTAAGTATAGTTCTAATTCAGAAAGGAGACAAATTTAGTCAAATGCAATGTCGACAAAACTATTTGGAATGTAAGAAAATGAAGTCTATTCTTTATGTGTCTGTAATTGGGAGCTTAATGTATGCTCAAACATGCACTTGACCAGATATTATTTTTGTTGTTGGAATTCTAGGCCAATATCAAAGCAATCTTGGAAAGGACCACTGGAAAGCTGCAAAGAAAATTCTTAGATATTTACAAAATACAAAAGACTATATGCTCACATATAGAAAATCAACCCATATCGAAGTAATATGTTACTCATATTCAGATTATGCTAGTTGTGTAGACTCACGAAAATCTGCATTCGGTTATATGTTTCTATTAGCTGGAAGAGTAGTTTCATGAAAAAGTAGAAAATAGTCCCTCATTGCTACTTCCACTATAGAAGTTGAATTTGTGGCATGCATTGAGGCCACAATTCATGGATTGTGGTTATAGAACTTTATCTTAGGTATTGGCATTATTAACAGTATTGTTATACCGTTAAAAATTTATTGTGATAATTTCACAGTCATTTTCTTCTCTAAGAATGACAAGTATTCAAAGAGTGTTAAACACATGAATTTGAAGTACTTGTTTGTGAAAAAAGATGTGTACAAACGTAAAGTGTCAATTGAGCATATTAGTACCGATCTGATGATATTGAATCCGCTAACTAAAGGCTTCCCCGCCAAAACATTTATTAGCCATGTTGAACGGATGAGCATTATAGATAAGTCCTTGTTAGCATAGAGTTCTGACTTGTATATATACATATAATTGTCTTGCTTGAATTGTTATGACAGTTGTGAATTTAATTACAGTCATATTTTTGCTCACTTACTTGTTAACCATATTATGTTGCATATAATAATTATTTTTGTGAGATAACAATTACAGAATTATCCACTTTAAGTTTTATGAATTGAGTTGATTATGTGATACATGGAAGGAATCATATTGTATAACTTTTGACCCCCATGATCCCATCGTCTTAATTCAATTAAGGATGACTTGATATATTTCATGTATTGTATGCACTTAAAGTTTTATTGTTGAATAACCAAGTCGTAATATAGGCTAAGTAGGAGATTGTTAGATTATTTAGTGGTCCATGTCACTTATGGATTTGAGTCCAATGAAAAAAGAACCTAAGATAATGGTTATTGAATATTAAGCAGTTGGTCTCAAATGGGTCCAAGACCCTTTCTCTCTCTCCTTTAAAAATAAAATGCAACAACAGATATGTTAGTTGTTCTTATGTTTTAGAAAATTATCAAAAGAGGTTTCTGAATTATTGTGGAAAGTAATTAAAGAAGATAAAGCAGACAGGGAATCAATATTTTTAAATACTATAATAGATTCAGGTATGTCAAGTGTTAATCAATCTTGCATTATTTGTTTTCAATTTTAATATTTCTTTCAATTCAAACTCATATTAAATAATGGCCAAATATTTGTATTTACCGTGTCCTATAATCATTTTTACAATAAAAGATAACGAATCATCGGTTATAGATTCCTCTGGAGCAGCTCCTTGCTAGGAAGATGGTGAATTTATATGTTGTCTGTTCGAATTCCTGTCCCTTTTCTTGCTGCTTCTGAAACGAAGATTACTGAAACTCCATCGGGCATTAAGCTTTTGTTTTTAGATTTCCAAATTTTTCTTGATTTTTGAGTTAAACGGAACTAGATTTTTAATTTAAAGTTTGATCTCAATTCAAATTTTGATTTAAATCTAATTCAAGATTTAGTTAACTCAATTTATTTAATATTGAGCTTGAGTTAAAAATTTAGATATAAAAACTTAAGTTCGATTCGACTTAACTTAATGTGGTTACTGCTCTGTGAGTTGGTACTAAAATTTACGTGAATCAGCGTATGTGGTGACAATTTTAGATCTACTTCAGTAGAGTTGAAACTATCATAAAGTTATTATTCTTTTCTATCTCAAGTATATTCTGTCTTGCTCTTGATTTTTTAATCATTTGAGTTATTCGTTTATTATTCTTTCGTTAAAAGATCGTTAAGAAAAATCTTCTATTGAAATTAACGCGAATTTGACCTCGATTGAAAATTTGATTTAAATCTAATTCAAGACTTAGCCAACCTAGTTGATTTAAGACTGAGATCGAGCTAAAAATGTGGATATGAAAATTTAAGTTCGGATCCGACTTAACTTGAAGTTAATATACTATGCTTAGGTTGATCTGAGTTCTAATGCAGACTTAAGTTTGGAGGGTTACCCTGAAGTCCAGCTTAAACAATTTGAACAATTCAATTGCTTTCTTTTTATTTTGATTAATTACATTAATTAAAACTATATTATTTGACCTCGGCCAAGATGACCGAGCCTATAAAAATCCTTGTGCAGTGTTAAGATACCTTCTGAGGGTCAGGCTGTGATGCTGATTGAGAAGAAACATGATGCAAAAGTTCAACAAGTTTTGCCTGTCCATAAGTTGCAGCTCTTCTCCAATACGCAGTTGCAATTTCTCCAACCTTAGCTTCCATATCCAGTAGGTGTTTATCAATTTCGGTCTCATATTTTGCCATTAGAGGCCTGAAAACACTATCATAGACATAATCTGCTCCCTGCAAGAATAGATATTGAATTAAAAAAAGATTTAAATTGATATTAATTGGTTAGAAACATCTTTAAGAAGTTTCACATACTTTTGTTTTTGGGTACCAAAGATACACAATAAATGCCACCTTTGCCACGTTATATAAAGGTAACCTTCAAGATAATCAAATAGTAATAGTCATAATTGAAAAAATAAACTGTATGAGAAATGATAAGGACATAAAAAAATACGTTCTCAGCAATCTTCACTTAACCTAATGGTAACATTTCAAAAATAGTTAATTAAAGGTTGAATTTTTGAATTTGTCTAGATCCAATTCGGTTCGAAGCTCAATTAATACTCAACCCGAACCCAACTCAACCCGATCCAAATGGATTTAATAAAATAATGTTATTTTAGTTTATAAATTCTTTAAATTATACATCAAAACAATATTATTTTATTTAATTACTTCAAGTTTTTATAAAATCACATGTTAAAAAATAGCTAATTAATGGTTTAATAATTATGTTCCATAAATTTATAAACTGATTTATATAATATGAGAATTTGACACCCACCTAATGTGGAATATCATACCTGGAAATAGGGTTGATAAGTTGGGTTCAGCTCAATCTAGTTCAATTCAAAGCTCAACTAACACTCACGCTTAATCTAACTCAATTCGATCCGAGCTGATTTGACAAAATAATTTTATTTTAGTGTATAAATTCTTTTAACTATATATTAAAATGATATTATTTTAATTAGTTAAAATAAAACAACATTATTTTAATCTTGATTTGAATCCGATCAAATTTCAAGCTCTGGGATAACATGTTTTTAAAGGTCACTTCCTAGAAACATAAATTCCCTTGATTGCATACATACCAGGAGATTAAGTTATCCCCCACTCTCTCACAAATGGTGAACATTGCAATTAAAATCCTGTGAAAGAATATAAACTGTATATGAACACGATGAATTCACAAATACATAAAACAGAATTGTCCAAGTACGTAAAAACATAACAAGGCAATACCAATAATGGCACCAGAACAAGAGTTGGTCAATCTCAGGTCCATTCTTCTCCACAACTTTGAAACACTCATAAGCAGGATGAACATATCCAAGTATCAATCTGATAAGAACAACAAGAGAAAACAACATCAGATTAATCTGAAAGAACGAAAAGATGATTTGCAGAAGAAGAAGAAGATGATGATCTGGGTTACATCAGAGCTCTTGAGAGAAACAATCCCATCGTCTTGATTTCTTAGAACTGTCAATGGTGGAGAGATAATTCTTTTGTTTCTCTGTACTATGAAGTTCCAAAAGAAGGAATTAACTTGAAATAAGAAAAACTTAAACGTGAATCACGTACGGAAATGGCAGAATAAAAATAGAAACCTTTATCAAGGAAAGAAGTTTGATGTATCCAAGGCAATTAAAGAAGGTGGTTCAATACACGCAAAGTTTATGCAGAAGACACCGTACAGACTCTAGAAAATTAGTGGTTTTATTTTTTATTTAATTGGTAATTATTAGCTATATAAATGAATAATACTCCACTAAGCTGCGAAAACATCATAGAAGAAGTAACATGCTAACTTAAACATGAACTACCCTACCACGACGACGATGACCCCGATGGCGATAATGAAGAAAAAGGAGAATAAGAAGAAGAATCATTATCGTTTATGATGATGACGACGAGGATGACAGCGACGGCGGCGGCGATGGCGACCAAGAAGAAGAAGAAGAAGACGATGACTGTTACGTAGGCAGTTGCATGAAGAAACCGAAGTGTAGGCTTTGGTCTTGTCTTTATATATGATTTATTTAAAAATACTTATTAAAAGGAATAATTACAACTATACATAAGAAAATAGATTAAAAAGGGATACTTTATCAGAATTTAAGTTTCATTCAAAACGATTTTCATAAGGAAAAAGTTTTATAAATAACTTTTTGTAAAAAATCAAATTACAAGGATCAATTTAACCTCAATAACCTTAAATTATTTAATTTTTTATTTAATTTATTTTAATATTTTTACTAAAAATTTATGGACGGATCAATTTTTATTAATTGATTAATTTTTAAATAATTAATTTAAGAATAGATGCTTAGGAAGGTAGAAATTATTTAGAAGAATTATTATTAAAATTTTTTGAATTATTATAATTGATTATATATTAATAGATATAGATATTTTAATATTTTTTATTTTTACTTATTTTATAATATTTATTTATTATTTATTATATGCCAATTTTTTAGCATTTAATATCAATTTAACTTTTAAATCTTAAAATTTTTTATTTTATAGTCCAATTTCAAGTTCAACTTTTCAAATATTAATTATAATTTCTATTTTATTAAAAAGTTAATTATTGATAATTACTAAAAATTAGTCATCCAATTGTATTCATTTTTAATCATTATTTTTAATAAAAATTTTAAAAGAATTTAAAAATTCAAAAATTATAATTTTTCCAACAATTTTATAGAATTTATAATTTTTTATATTTTGAATGAGCTAAAAATTCTAATTTTAAGTTTAATTTTTCAAAAATTAATTATAAGTTCAACTTTTTTTATTACTAAAAATTAGTCATGCAATTGTATCCACTTCGTATATAAGTTTTTATCGTTATTTTTAATAATTTTTTTAAAGTATTTAAAAATTATAAAATTTTCAACAATTTTATAAAAATTATAAATATTTTTTGTACTATATATATATATATATATATACAACATATCAATTCACCTAGAAAGTTGACTTGTGTCCAAAATTTTCAAACCCATTAAACATCTGTAGACATAAATGTGTGAAGAAACGAAACTGGAAATGACAACCGTTGTTTTCTTTTGATGGTCTCCGGCGATAATCCTGGAACATCATCAATGCAGAAGCTATTACACTAATTGGGACTTCACTACATTTCTCTTCCTTGATCCTCCTTTATTAGCCTTGAAATTATAACAAATAATGGATGTAACTCTCCCTGCCTCACCCACTTCCGACCACCTGAACTAGCTGTCCGAGATTCTGGGATGTCCTTAACATAAAGTTTGAAGCTTTTGTCCTGTTCCAGAAACATTTCGTTGAAAACCACCTGAACAGAAAGGTCTCCATCAGGAAAGATCAAAGCTTGGGATACTGAAGGCAGCTTTTTTGCGAATTAGAAGGTTACCCACATTGGATGTTGTCACGGTGAAGCCTCGGCAACATCCGAATTAAGAGGGCAATGCCAATGTGGGTCTCTATGCTCGAGAGTTTGAGAGCTACCACCATAGCATTAGTTTTGTCCAACTTATTCTTGGTGATCGTTGGTGGGTCCTTGGCGTTTCGGACGTTTCCTGGATGTGATTTTTGGAGAACAACTGTTCCTATTGGGGTGGTGGCTCTCGTCGCTATCTTGAGAATCATTGCCACGGTTGAAGCAGGAATTGCTCAAGAAGGTGCAGCAAACTCCATTCTTGATTCTCCAATACAAAGCTCCGATGCCTCCGCCGTTGACCCTAATGTTCGTCTCCGGAGACGGGTTAGATACAAAAAATGGCATCGGTGGACCAGGGTTGTACTGGTCATGAACATCCTCCAATTTTTGGCTGCAATATATCTTATATGCAATGTTGCTACATATATTTCTGCTGATAGCACATCCGGTACCCTTTGCCTCTCAGAGATCTCTCTAAATGATACCCAATTGAAGCGTAGACTATTGGTCTTGTTATCTTTCTTAGCCTGTTGTCTTCCTCTGCTTCAATGTTTTGCTGGGTCTGATATATTGAAGTGGAAGTATTATTTTCTGAAAAATGATGATTTCTGGAAAGCTCACTATCTGGAGGTTTTTGATCATGGCATTCGTGAGGTTATGTGTTGTCTCGGTCGTGCTCGGTATTTGAGTAGCGAGCCTGAGGAAGATGAAGTTTATTCTGTGGCAAGATTGTTGGGTGATTTGGTGACTTACCGTGCCTCAGGGATGGGGCATTTGGAGCTCCTTACAGGTCTAGCTTTGTTGCAGAAACATGGTAGATCCCCTGAAACTTGTGATGAATTGGTGCAGCAGGAGGCATCAAAGGAACAGATTCAGGAGGCTTTAAGCTTTCATGCTTTTGCTGAAGCAGCATATACTGGTCCCTTGCTTGATCTTGGGAGACATTATGTTTTATTTTCTTGTGCATGGTTATATAGGCAAGGAATTTTGACTCCTTGGAAACGTAACAGAAGGCCAAAACTTACTGGAGATAACTGGTGGAGGGGCCACGCAGCCGCTTTCTTGAAATATGTCGATTTACCGCCGGAAGTACTTCGAAAAGGTCGAGTTTGTCCGGATAAATGTCAAGCTGCATACTTCATTGTTGTTCTTCATTCCCAGAGAACGGTCACAATTTCTGTCCGGGGAACTGAGACCCCTGAAGACCTCATAACTGATGGTTTAGCTAGGGAGTACGTCCTTTCTAGAGATGACTTGGATGGGTTGATAAGTAACAGTCATATTGATCCTGATGTGAAACAAAGTGTAGAATCATCTTTTCCACACTATGCACATTCAGGAATTGTTGAGGCTGCCCGTGACCTTTATGAACAAATAGAGGGAAGGCGCCCTGATATTGAATCTGAATCAAAAGGGTTCCTTTCCTCTTTATTGGGAGCTGGATGTGAGTGCGAAGGATACAGGGTGCGCGTAGTTGGTCATTCTCTAGGAGGTTCAATCGCTGCATTGCTAGGATTGAGATTATATGGTCGATACCCAGATTTACACGTCTATTCATTTGGACCACTTCCATGTGTGGACTTGATAATAGCAGAAGCATGTTCAGGATTCATCACTAGTATTGTACATGACAATGAGTTCTCATCACGCCTTTCAGTTAGATCGGTTTTACGGCTTCGTGCAGCTGCAATTACAGCACTCTCACAAGATTCCAATGCTGATACAGTCGCAATTTCCAGACTAGCTTATAGATGTCTAGATGTGAGCAAGCATCAGATGAGTGGAAACAGTAAGGTAAACAAAAACCACTCCCATTGGAACGAATCCAACTCGATAAATAGCCCTGGGAATATTGATTTTGATAATGCAGAAAATCCCTTAGCTAGCAGGGATATTATGCTACATCCATTAGAGGATCCTGTCTCTGAATTTTTGGGAACTGTCCCTACATCAGAGAACGAGTCACCTGAGGATCCGCCAGAGATGTTCCTACCTGGAATTGTGATTCATTTAGTACCAGAACAAACAAATTCATGTATGCCTTTGTATTGGGGATTTTTACAGGGAGTACATGGTTATAAAGCATATTTGGCAAAAAGAGAAGATTTCAAAGACATAGTTGTATCACCAAGTATGTTCACTGATCATTTCCCTTGGAGATGTCACGGTGCAATGCAAGAGGTATTGAAGAGACAAAATGTCAATGTTCAACTTGATGAATCCAATACTGTGTGAGTCAAAACATTGCCCAATTCGAGCTGCATAAGCACTGTCAGTCTCAGCTGCTCTTCCTTGCTTTCTGCACTCTTGAGGCAGGTTTGTGAACCTGAAACTTCTTAGGTAAACAAATGGGAAGAACTAAGAAACAATCATGGTTGTGGCACCAACGAGTACCTAGACATCACATTAAAAGATTGGATCATTACACCTTGATTAAAAATCGTAATTTGGTTCAGCTTGTTTCGGGAAAAATATGACTACCTGTCCTTGTAAACTCCAGAGGTATCATGCACCAGCTCTGCATGAAGCCTGTGAAAAACTTAAGCATCTACTACTACTGCCTGAAATGAAACTTATTCTGAGGCAGGCTAGATCCATGGAGCAATTTCAGCTACAGTAGTTGTCGGTCCTGTTGCAACTACGAGCTCATTGGCACATGATACAGAGATCTTCATTCATCCCTTTTTCCCCTCAAATTCCTCACGGAAAGGTTGGGGTGATCATTTATAAATCAATCTCGTTGCTCATTTTCGCAACCAAATGGCATGTGTTCTGCCTCTTTTTCTGTTTATGGGGGAGAAAATTCTGAAAACTTAAAGGAAAGCTCAAGCTCTTGTACAGGGAAAGATTACTAAATTCCTGATAGGATTCTGCAAGAAGCAGAATTTGTTGCAGATTACATTTGTTACTGAATATATAACTACCACTTGTTAAACAGCTCTGTATACTAATTTGTCAATGCCTCAAATTTGATCTGGAGATACACACAGGAAGTTAAGTGATTCAGAGAATAATTGGATTGTTTCTACATATCACAGTTTCTCTGTTGTATCACCGAACAATTGGAAAGATCTAGATTTGTATCATCTAAAAATCGTAGTAACAAACAAAGAGAAAAAGATCCAATCAAAGTTGTTAGAAGTTTTTTTTTTCCTGTTCATCATTGTTCAGGAGGTGGGCAGTTGAGAAGTGAGATCAATAAAGGCACCTTCTTCACAAGGAATTGTTAAACCACCCATTCGATGATAGAAGGCAAATTCTGCCTCAGCTCGATTAAGCAAGTCTCCAAATGAAGGATGGTTGATATACATTACTGGAACCACGAACCTTTTCTTCTGACACTTCCCAACATATACTGCAATATACCCTTTCTTTGGGACATCCGGTTCTTTTACAACAAATGACTTTCTTTTCAGAACTCGCTTGGCACCAACGATCATGGAAGGTAAACGAATACCCATTTCAGAGAATGAGTTGAATTGGAAAAGGGTTGACGCTTCACTCTATAAAGATTGAAACTTTTAGAACAAAAAAACTTTGTTCCTGCCCAAGACCTTGTTAAGTGAAATGCAAGAGCTCCGCATTTATAGAGTTCAGTAACTGAAGTAAGCTTTTCAGTGGGACCTAAGACCATGGCTTCACATGGTTTTCTCGTATATCCATGGTTGGTGGGATATGGATACCTCGAGAACAGAGCTCCAACCATACACTAACACTAATGGCCTTGTTAACTTTTCCTTCTTTTCAGTAACTTACGTAAGGGTGGTTTTTGGTTTATGTAATTGATCTACGCGAAAAAAGCCAAGTTGCAGAAAATCCAGTTTTAGCGTAGGTAGCTATCTTTCTGAGGCAATAACTTAAAAGAGTCACATCAACAGATAGACTATCAAATCCTAATGATTGTATTGGATCTTTCTTTCATGGAAGTTTGTGCATTCCTACTGGGAATGAAATGATGTGCACATGACCACTGTGTAGAATAGGTATGGGCACCTCCATATGTTAATAATGGTAGACAAAAACCTGAGAGAGTCATTTCTACTCTAAACAACAAAGTTATGCTTGAAACGCCAGCTTGGGGATTAATGGGACTTTGCAGGGGAGATAAAACATGTCAATCCAATATTTCGCATATGGCCTAAATTTATGTTTTAGACCTTAACATTTTACAACAAAATTTAGAACAATTCTAATATTTTAAAATATTTAAATTGAACCATAATATTACACTTTAAGAAATAATTATATGACAGTAAGGTCCATTTTTATTTAAAAATATAAAAATAATGTCATGTTAGTATTGACATAATATTTAGCTGACAGGTAGTTAACTCTGTCAAATTTTCCGTTTCATTACGATTTGTTCTAAACGTTTTAAATATGTTAGGTTCAATTTGAACATTTCAAAACATTATGGTTCAAGTTGTATTCTATTGTAAACTTACTTTTAAGCTTTACATATGACAAATCCTACTCGCTAAGAACTAGTATTCATTCTTTTTTCAATGATAAAATGGATTACAAAAATCAATTTATTGTATTAAAAATTTGATTATCGGTTATGGATTGCAAAAATAATCTTCTCGGCTTAGCTTGAATGGATTCGGATAACGTCACAATGTTATTTTAGTCAATTAATTTTTTACATTTTAGTTTTGAATATTTCTTAGATTGTAAAAAGAATATTCTTCACATGTTGCTTGATTTTGTTGAACCTTACAAATCACCTATAAAGTTGAAAAATTGTTGTCCTTTGATATGTTTTGCATGTTCAATATAAAAGTATGTGAATTATCTCGCATACTTCTTATTTAAGAGGCGGTTGGTTCACATGAAGTAATAACAATAAAAATGAAAATGAATATAATCATTATAATTATGATAATGGTTAGGACGAATAAATGATTATTGTCAATATTGATAATGGTTGGTTTGTTGAAAATCTTGATAAATATATTTTAATTAATTATTTATTTTTTCTAAGAAGGAAAAAATAACAATATGGTAAAATTTTGTTTTATATCAAAATTTAATATATTATAATATATTATATTTAATTTTAATATATTCTAATTAATGATATTTAATTAATTATATTGCTTCGCTCAAAAAGGAAAAAAATTAGTTTAATTTTGTATGAAATTTTAATATATTCTAATTAATTATATTTAATTAATTATATTTTTTCTAAAACAATAAAAATTAGTTTAATTTTTATTTTACATCAAAATTTAATATATTCTAATTATTATATTTAATTTTAATATATTCTAATTAATGATATTGTTTTGTTAAAAAAGGGAAAAATAAAATTTTGTTAAAATTTTAAGCAA
>JANTPM010000245.1:46518287-46535778 GCA_025434745.1 Erythroxylum divaricatum | reverse complement strand
CCAACAAGGTCTTGACATTGCCATTGAAGAAAAGAAACCAGAAGATGTTGAGGATAAGGATTGGAATATCATAAATCGGTTGGCATACGGAACAATTTGATCGTGTCTGTCTAGAGAGCAGAAGTATGCTTTCAAGAACGAGATTTCTGCATACAAATTGTGGAAGGCATTGGAGGACAAATTTCTGAAAAATAGTGTCCAGAATAAGCTCCTTATGAAGAAAAGGTTGTTTTGATTTGATTACCGACTAGGTACAACTATAAATGAACACATCACTATGTTTAATCAGCTCGTAGCAGACCTGTTGAATTTGAATGTAAAATTTGAGGATGAAGATTTAGCTTTGATGTTGTTATCATCTCTTCCCAACGAATTTGAACACTTGGAGACTACGTTACTTCATGGAAAGGAGAATGTGTCTTTAGACACTTGGAGACTACGTTACTTCATGGAAAGGAGAATGTGTCTTTAGACGATGTATATTCTGCTTTGTATAGTCATGAATTGAGAAAGAAGGATAAAATGAAAAACATAACAGCTACAACAAATGAAGCATTGGTAGCAAGAGGTCGTCAGTAAAGCCAGTCAAAAAGGAGAAGAGGAAGATCCAAATCAAAGAGTTGAGTTGCCAAAGATGAGTGTGCTTTCTATCATGAGAAAGGACACTAGAAGAAAGACTGTCCAAAATTGAAGAAGAAAGGGAAGGCTCTGAAAGATGCAAATGTTGCAGAGTGTAAAAGTAACGCGAAATCAGATATCTCTTTAGTGGTTTCACCTTCAGAATCGCATATAGACGAGTGGATTTTAGATTCAGGTTCCTCCTATCATATATCTCCCATACGGGAGTGATTCTTCGATTTTGAAGAACTCGATGGTGGGGTTGTTTATATAAATAATGATAATCCATGTAAAATAGCCGACATAGGTTCAATCAAGCTACAGAATCATAATGGATCCACCAGAATTTTGAGGGATGTGTAGTATGTGCCGAAGTTAAAGAAGAATCTTATCTCTTTGGGGACTTTAAAATCAAAATGCCTAGTTGTAATGATGAGAGATGGGATTCTTAAAGCAACTTCAGGAGCACTGGTATTGTTGAAAGGCGTTGGAAGGACAATCTGTATTATTACCAAGGTAGTACAGTGATTAGGATGGTAACAGCAGCAACTTCAAGCAGTAAGAAGGATGTAGAGGCAACAAAGCTATGACATATGCGATTGGGACATATTGGTGAAAAATCCTTGCAAACTCTTGCCAAGCAAGGATTGTTGGAAGGTATGAAGATTTGCAAATTGAAATTTTGTGAGCATTGTGTTCTTGGAAAACAATGAAGAGTAAAATTTGGCACTGTTATCCATAATATCAAGGGAATTCTAGATTATGGCACTCAGATATATGGGGGCCTTCCAAGACTCTGTCACTTAGAGGAAGGCATTGTTTTGTAACTTTGTTAATGATTTTTCCAGAAGAGTGTTAGTGTTTACTATAAAGAACAAAGATGAAGTGATTGGGGCTTTCCTTGGATGGAAAGCTCATGTTGAAAACCAAACAGGAAGGAAGATCAAAGTTCTCCGAGCAGACAATGTTGCAGAATACAAGAGTGATCCTTTTTTGGAAGTATTGCCAAAAGTGTGGCATAGCTCGACACTTCACAGTTAGAAAAACACCACAACAGAATGGGGTGTCGGAGCGTATGAACAAGACATTAGTGGAGAAAGTTCGTTGCATACTGTTTAATGCTGGGTTAGGCAGAAAATTTTGAGTTGAGGCTGTAACGTACGCTCAACATCTCGTAAATCGCTTTCCTTCATCTGCTATAGGTGGCAAGAAGTATGGTCCCGAAAACCTGCAACAGATTATAATTCTTTGCGTATTTTTGGTTCTACCATATATTATCATGTGAATGAATCAAAGTTGGACCTACGAGCAAAGAAGGCTCTATTTATGGGCTTCATTGCTGGAGTTAAGGGATATCGTTTATGGTGTCTAGAGTCAAAGAAGACAATTGTCAACAGGGATGTTACCTTTGATGAATCTGCCATATTAAATAAGGTACTCTAGAAGGGGTTGATGGTACTTCCCAGTAGGTGGAGAGTATGCCAAAGCAGGTAGAGTTTAAATAGATAATGGTTATCCCAGCAAAAAGCACTACTAATGGCCCTCCTGTGGCATAAGAAGAGTCAAATGAGGAAGAGGTTCCGACCTAAGAACCTCCGCAACAATCAGAGTCATTTGCTACTAGAAGGACGAGACGAGAAATTCAAAAACCTACTTGTTTTACTGACATGGTAGCTTATGCACTTCTAGTTGTTGATGATGTTTCATCTACCTTCCCAGAAGCAATCCGAAGTTTAAAAAGTGACAGATGGGCATGTGCAATGGAAGAGGGAATGCAATCTCTTAAGAAAAATAAGACATGAAAACTGACACAACTACTGAAGGGAAAGAAGGCAATTGGATGCAAATGAGTATTTGTAAAGAAAGAAGGATTTCCTGACAAAGATGATATTCGCTACAAGGAAAGGTTAGTGGCTAAAGGTTACGCTCAGAAGGAAAGAATTGATTATAATGAGGAATTTTCTCTAGTTGTTAAACATTCTTCCATTAGAATTATGTTGGCCTTGGTAGCGCAGTTGAATTTAGAGCTAGCCCAACTTGATGTGAAGACTGCATTCTTTGCACAGTGACTTGAAGGAGGAAATCTATATGTCTCAACTAGATGGATACAAGGTTGTAGGTAAACAAAACTGGGTTTGCAAACTGAACAAATCGTTGTGTGGACTGAAGCAATCTCCAAGGCAGTGGTACAAACGATTTGACAAGTTTATGAAGGGTCAAAAATACACAAGAAGTAAATACGATCATTTTGTGTATTTGTGCAGACTTCAAGATAGGTCTTACATCTACCTAATCTTATATGTTGATGATATGATGTTTGCGACAAAGAGCCAAAGTGAAATTGACATATTAAGGTTTAGTTGAGTGGAGAGTTCGAGATGAAGGATTTGGGGGAAGCCAAGAAGATTCTCGGCATGGAGATAAGCAGGGACAGAGAGAAAGGAAAGCTTTGGTTGTAACAAAAGCAATATTTGGAAAAGGTATTACAACGTTTTGGTATAATGAAGACTCAAAACCTGTTAGTATCCCACTTGCTCCTCATTTGAAACTAAGTAGCCAGTTATCTTCAAAGTCATATGAAGAGCGAGAATCCATGGTAAAAGTCCCATATGCTAATGCAGTTGAAAGCTTGATGTATGCAATGGTGTGTACAAGACCAGATATTTCATAGGCTGTTAGCATTGTAAGCAGGTACATGCATGATCCGGATGAGGTTTATTGGTAAGCTGTGAAATAGATTCTACGGTATATCCTAGATGTCGTAGATGTTAGTTTAGCATTTGAGCAGGATAAATTACTTGGTCAATGCGTAGTTGGATATTGTGATTTTGACTATGCAGGTGACTTAGATAAGCGATAATCTACAACTGGCTATTTGTTCATTTTAGCAATGGCGCCAGTTAGCTGGAAGTCTACTTTGCAGTCAACGATGATTTTGTTTACAATATAGGCAGAGTATATAGCAATTATAGAAGTTGTAAAAAAGGCAATTTGGCTTCATGGGTTGCTTGAAGACTTGGAAGTTGGTCAGAAACAACTTGAGGTATATTCTGACAGTCAGAGTGTTATTCATTTAGCAAAGAATCAAGTCTTTCATGCAAGGACGAAGCACATTGATATTCGCTATCATTTTGTACAGAAAATTCTGAAAGAAGAGAAGATACTTATTCAAAAGATTCGGACTACAGCGAATCCTGCAGATATGCTGACCAAGGTGGTTACAAGAGCCAAGTTTAAACATTGTTTAGACTTGGTAAATATCTTGCGCATTTGAGTCGGCTCATGACGACGAAAATTTGGAAGCATTACAAGGACCGTTTTATTTTTGTTTGGTTGAGAAGATTTGTATTTGGTGGGACCAAAACATTGTGCCAAGGTGGAGATTTGTTATTTTTGGCATCAATGTTTTGATCTCTCATTGGAGGGTTACTAGTACCAACTTTTATCCCATATTGATAGATTAGCAAATGGTGAGTAGTTTGGTCGTTATAAATAGGAGCTATCCCATATCGAAAGTTTATGAGTTTGGAGGGGAGGTTGATAATTATAAAAAGAGCTCTCCCCCTCCTATTGTAAACCTTCCAAATTTGTATCTCTTCTCCTACATTAAATAAAAGCGGGCCATTTGAGTGGTACTCCGGAGACGTATGTATAATTGGCTGAAATCCGTTATCAAATTTTCCGGGTGCGTTCTTTCCTTATTTCTTTTATTCCACCTTTATTGCCTTGTTTCTTTTCAAGTTATAGTATAGTATTCAATATTATTTGTCGGGTATATTTGTAGTGTTTGTGTTCAATTTAAATAGGTGTATTTACTGTTCGTGTGTGTACACGAGTTAGGTTGTGATAAATACACCGTGTATGTAATTTCTGTCCAGGAGGCCGGATTTTAAGTGGGACCATTTGTGACCCCTCTGTCCTTTTCTGGGATTTTACGTGGAATAGTAATACTGTCTTAGGAGTCCGTTTAGCGGTCTTTCCTGGGTATTACCGAATCGGTTCACTTCACTAGTTATTTACCTTAAAAGAAAAAATTACCCGATTTATCCAACACTGACTAGAGAACGATCCAATTTTTGTTGGAATCTGCAACATATCTGTCAAATTTGTGAAGATTGATGCGAGTTTATTGGACTAAATTAGTAATTAACATGACAGAATTCTGCAACAATCAAAATGCCTGAGGCTTCAGAATGCAGTTGACTGAAGGAGATTCATATATATGAAAAACTTTTTGCTTCATCAGAACTTTCTATTTACATTTAGCATATATCAGCCATGCAAAATTGTTTCAACTCATTAGGTGGCAAGTTGTAGTGCCTTCTTTATGATCTGCTTAAGCTAGAAGTGATACAAATGAAAGTTTCTTCTGAGCAAGGAATTGTTAAGCCGCCCATTGGATGATTGAATTCAAACTCTTCTTCAGCCATATTCAACAAGCCTTGAAATGGAGGCTGGTTCAAGTATGACACTGGAGCAACAAACCTCTTCTTTTCTGTTTTCCCAACATAAACTGCTAAGAACCCTTTTGGTACATTCAAAGATGTTGAATCTGTTTTATTTGCAGCCAGTGAAGATCGTCTAAGAATTTGCTTAGAAAGGCCACCAGGCAAACGAACACCCATTATTCCTTCTTACTGAAAGATGAAGAAGAGGAAAGTTGGATCAAGGAACAAGTTCTCGATAGTGTTTCTTTGAGGAAAGGTTCTGGTGCAGAAAATCTCAAATGGCTGGTGTGGTGAGTTGTGATTGCACTTGCGGGTATATATAAACCAATTGGCTTGATAATAATCCTCAAGAGCATAGAGTAAGTGGCTGATAATGGTCTGTAGTCAGACATAACTGATAAAGTATCACATGATGTTGTCTTTCAACCAATCTACACATTTAGGTGAATGAAAGAGTAACCTTCATTTTTTGTGCTTGATAGTACAAACACAATGGCCTACAAACAAAGTAGATAGGCCAACTGAAGAGAAATATATGACTCTTGAGAATTGCTTGTCCATCTACATATCCATTATCAACAACTAATTAGGTGACGTTTGCATAACCACAACTGGATGATGCTTCCAAGTAACATTTCAACAACCGAACATGCTAAAGACAACTAATAGAAATTGTGTACTGAAATGAAAGCAGATCGAAGAACAGACAAGTGGGATGTTGTATTCAAGCTACAAATCCTGAGGGTCGAAGGGAAAGAACTTGTGAACCAAACATTTACGTGCCTTTGTCTTAAGGAATGGTATCCTTCCTTCACTTGTTTATTAAGGTCCCACTTGCCAAATTGACATGCATCACTGATCACTGTAATAACAGTTCTGGTGCTTGAATTCACTTGTCTCAAGCATGCTCATAATTCAGCAACAACTTGGTTATGCATTTATTAACAACTGCACAAGGTATCAACTGTTTCATTGCCAATCTTAAGCTGGGCCTAAGTTGTTTTTGTTTAGGTATAGAGTCAATGCTGGTTTATAAGATATGTTGTCAGGAAGATGATAAGTTGAAAGACATTAACATGTGATGCTTCTATGAGCTATGTCCCAAGCAGACTCCAGCAAAATATTGTCTAAGTAAATTTATCTCAAAGATATTTCATCTATATATACCAACGTATCGAGTCACTTATAACTCAAGCATTTGCATCCTAGCAATAGCCAGTACAAGAAAGAATACATCTTCAACTTCTTTATCCATTTCTTTCAAACCCAAACATCTGCATATAGGAAATGGGTATCCATTTACCTGTTGCTCTTGCAAAGCAAATTGTTCGATCAGTATCAGCTATTAGCAGAGCATCCTCAATTTCTTCAGATGCACCAAAAGGCTTTTTAGCAGTTTATGTTGGTGAGTCCAAAAAGAAACGTTTTTTGGTACCAATATCCTACCTGAATCAGCCTGCTTTTCAAGACTTGTTAGTCATGGCAGAAGAGGAGTTTGGATTTGCTCATCCAATGGGTGGTTTAACGATACCTTGCAAAGAAGATACATTCTTTGATGTTATCTCCAACTTCCGAGGATCATGAGAAAAGGCAATCAAACTAGCTACAGACAATTTTGTACCACAGAAACTGGGCAGTTAATGTATATATTGTATCATTGTAGGATCAAAGAATTTAAGGAAATGACAAGCTACTTTAGAGATATCTCTTGAGCTTTACATTTTTCTTCCATCTTCATGTTTTTATTAGACTGTTTTCATATTTCATTACTTTTTCTTTATTTGAATAGAGGATGAACTGAGTACTAAATCTGCTGCTCAGAAGATATACACCACTTTTGTTTCCTAACCTAGCTATTGCTGCTTCAATATCCTTTACAACTTCTGTTTCTTTTTTACCATCTTAAGGACATTATTACCTCTATCTCTCTCTTTAAAAACAAAAGAAAATACCTCTATCTCAACTTAAACTGTCTATCTCCACCAATTTCGTTACAGTATGTTTGTCTGGGAACAGATGGGTTCTATGGGAAGTGGCATTGCCCTTGCTTCATGTGCTCTTCACAAGGCTTTGTCTTGCAGTTTCATAATTTTTATGATACGTTCATGAAGTTGCCTTTCACTTAATGCATCAAATGGCTCTCCTTGGTTCATATGCAGAAATGCCAAGTCATTCTGTTGTCCAAAACTCAGAACACTTGAACTCACCCATACTGTTATTTAGTATAATGACTCTGTTACTACTTATTTTGAGAAGAGGTATTACTGCTCAATGTTCAAATTCTGTCACAACATGCATCCAAGTGAAAAGGAGCCTACTTTAGACATCTTTAAAACTTCTCTAGGCTTTTATGATATGAATGAAATTGTATATGCATCTTATTGGAACTCTCACTGAAACAAATTCATCAAGATTACGTCAAGATATTATTGCACTTCCCAGTTATGTATACTTGCTCAGCATAAATATAAGTAGTTCTCACATGAATTATTGATCAGAGCTACAACATGTCTTTTTTGTCCCTGTCCTTGTTTCCTTGAAGTTAACAGATTTAGAATGACAGTAAGAGACTGGAGCAAACCAAGACCAAAAAATCTTGACAGATCTTCAACAGAAAGCCAAAACTTTCTGTGATCTTATGGAAGAAGATTAAATGTAAAAGTTACTGGACTCAAGGAAACAGGACATTTTGGCATAGTAATTGAAATTCAGCACCTGATCACTTGCCTGGTGAATATTGAAACACAAAACTATTGCCACCGTATGGAAGAGTGAAAAAGCAGTTTGATTCAATTTCTGACGTCTCCACTCAGACTTCCCATTTTTCCTGACAATTGGTAAGGCTACGGTTCAGTTAATGAGACAGTTGAGTTTCTGCATAGTGGAGCATGCAAACATTTTTGCAGACCAGTATAGGTATAACGTTATTTTATTTGTGTAAGAAATTTTTGCTTCTGTACAAGTTATGTTTACAATTGTCATTTCGACCAAACAAAATTCAAAATTGCCCGAAGAAGGTAAATGTCTTTGTCCTATGATATACTCAAGCTAGAAGTGACATGGATGAAAGTTTCTTCTCTGCAAGGAATTGTCAATCCACCCATTGGATGATTGAATTCGAACTCCTCTTCAGCTATACTCAGCAAACTTTGGAAACTAGGCTCGTTCAGATACGAAACTGGAACTACAAATCTCTTCATTTCAGTCTTCCCAACATAAACTGCTAAGAAACCTTTTGGAACTTCCAGAGATGATAAAGTTGTTCTTTTTGCAGGCAGTACAGGTCGTCTGAGAACTTGCTTAGCACGACCACTCAGCAAACGGATACCCATGATTTCTTCTTCGGGTTTCAAAAGCTTTATAAAGCTTGTTACTCGAGGGAACAAAAGCTTAGGAGGACTTGTTTATCAAGGAAAGCTACTAGATAGAATGTGTTGGTGAGATGGTATGTTAAGTTGTGGTTACACTAGCTGTTATATATAGCCAAACTGCTCTGTAAGCAATCCTCAAAAATACTGTGGTTGGCTAACAATTATTTTCTGTCCTATAGTCCAGACATGGCTGTTAGATTATCACATGTTCTTGTCTTTCAATCGAAGGTACAAACAAAGTATGCCCTACAAGGTGGATTAAGAAGGCCAATAGTGGGAAAGACTAAGCAACCTTGATGACTTGCTTGTCCATCAGCATAATCGACATCTACATATGAACTTGGATGGCCTCTCCATTAGCATATGGTCTAAACAATTGCAAGGTATTTCCAGGTAACATTCCAACCACCGGACATGCTTGTAACAAGTAGAAAACTGGATTCAACTACATATCATGACTGTTGAAGGGAAAGAGTTAGTGGACCAAATCACAAACCATAATAATGATCAAAATGGAATCACTTTTTGTTTTGCTATTCTATCCAAGACTCTCTCAGCCATAAGTCTAATTTAAGTGGAATTTCTCAATTCCTTTTCAGATGTATCTGTTGCAAATTCGAATTTGAGTAACAAATTCTCTTTATTCCACCGTTCATACAGCCACCTTCCACAAGCCGTTACTGTAGTGGACCAAATCATAAACATTCCATTTTTCAGTTTTTCACTTCATTTCAACATGCAAATCTGCATCTAACTGATTTGATGCCTTTGTCTAAGGTATATTATCCTTCCCTTGCAGTTCTTTTGGAGATATCCTCAATTATCAAATTGGAATACAGAACTATCCATAGAAACAAAAGCTCAGGTATACCAAAATCCTGCAATAGATTTGTAGAATGGAAGAAACTGCAAGTCAATACAAGGATACAAGTAATGAAAGTAGCAACACTTGCTATATTTGATGGTTGAATTGAATTGCATATTCCCAAGATCTTGATGTGTTTGACAACACCAGAAGAGGACCTCCTTATATTAAATTCACATAGCAGTGAATTTACTGAAAGCTAGTGGTTTCTAAAGCTCGCATATAGCTTGACATAGAACCAAAATAAGAATATCTAAAAAGCTTTAGGTTTCTAAGCATATTCTCTTTTTCTCCTAAATGGCTTCTATTCCTTCAATTTTGTTAGAATATCTAAAAATCTTATATCTGCAACGAGGGTTTGTAACCATACACTTGTGTCTGACAAATTTTAGTCATTCAGGACTGTGTTTTAATTGACTTGTCTCAAGAATGTCCACATTCTAGGACCACATGGTTATCCACCTATATCAACAATGACATCAAATATCTAATTTTGATTCGTAATCTTCAGCTGGACCTCTGTTGTCTTCTAAGAATAGTTGTGGGGTCATGGTATATGACAGAAATAATATGTAAGTTTATTAAGGCCAAAGACAATATGATGTGATGCATCATGAGCTATGTCCCAAGCAGACTCCAGGAAATGATTCTCCCAGTAAACATCACATTGGTTTATCTACAGGATAGATATATACCCGCATACTGGAACACACTCTTAACTCACACAGCATCCTAGCGATAGCGAGTACAAGAATCAATTCCTCTAACAAGTCATTATTTGCAATAACAGGAAATGATGGGATTTGGTTTGCGGGGTGTTCTTGCACATCAAATTGTTCGGTCAGCATTGGCAATTAGCAGAACATCTTTAGATGTACCAAAAGGTTATTTAGCAGTGAAAAATATTTTAGTGAGCATAAAAAGAAGCGACTTTTCGTGCAAGTATCCTACCTGAATCAGCTTGCATTTAAAGATTTGCTGAGCTTGGCTGAAGAAGAGTTTGGATTTGATCGTCGGATGGGTGGTTTGACAAAACACTGCAAAGAAGATATGTTCTTGATGTTATCTCCAGCTGCAGTGGAGTATGAGGAAAAGGCAAAACAGTAGCCACAGACACAATTTTGTATCACAGAAACTGGATAGCCAATGTACTTTTTTTTTTAATAGGATCAGATGAAGTTATGAGAGAAACGAATTGGATTGTTGCATTCTGCTTTCCATGGTTCTCCTATGTTTATCTATCCATTTGAAGCATTTCTTATGATAATACTGTTTCATTTTCTTCAAAATAGTGGAATAACTGTGCACCAAAAATATTGTTCAGAAGATCTCCGCCACTTCCAATAGAACACTCTTAGCAAGCCGAGATATAAGGTGACAGACAATGTCTCTGTTTACAATAGGTAGCTTCCAGCCTGGAATGATTCAAGTGCCCCTACTATGATAATTACTTTCTTTGTTCTTAACATATCGGATATGCTTTAACAAAACAAAAGTTTGGAGCTTTCTTGAGGCTAGCATTACCTCTCTTAACATGGACAAAATGAGTTGTGTGTTCCTGCTTAGATGTCTACAAATCATTATAGAGCCACATATTGGCTCCTACTGCACCAAATCTGCTTGCAACTTGTTTATCTGAAAGCAGGTGGGTTCTATAGATAGTGGCATTGACACACGATTCATGTGCTCTTCAAAAGGCTTTGTCTAGCAGTTTCACAATGCTGCTGTTCTTGGCTCATATAAGGCATCGAAATTCTTTGTCGGGTAAGTTCTGACCCGCAAGAGAAGGCGCAACAATCTGGGAAATTCCTGTTGTGCACAACTGAGGATAGGCGACTTATCTTTATACCCTTCTGCTACTGTTCACTCTCAGAAGACAAGAGTTCAGGAGTTACTGCTGCATATTTCTCTAGTTCTATCACAAATTACAAAGTCCAACTAATAAGAAGCCTACTTATACGTCTATTGCCATCTTTAGGTTTCTATGAAAAGATCAAGAAATCTTTTGTCACTTAGATTAAGTTGAAGTTTCTGACTAGACTAGAGTTCACTTATCTTTGAAATTTCAGAAGCTCATGATCCAAAATCCAACAGCTTTATGTAAATAAGATCTATTCTAGTCAAATTGAAAGCAACTTCCAAGCAGGTGTCATGGTCACCTTCTCAGTTGTTTAAGTATGTTTCTAATCAAGCTACTATGAAATATAAGAACAATCATGGATTGTCTGCAGAATGTAACCAATCCAACAGCCTTTTGGTTCTGCATCTATTCTCATCATTCCTTATCCGATCTAATGCTTGTGTTGTCCTCTATAGGCCTAACATTTTATTTGTGGGGCATGCAGAGTTTCAACATTAAAAGCCATATGTAGACTAAGACTTCTCTGTCTCCTTTACTTCGTTCTTGTTCAAAGACAATAGCATGTGATGACTTCTCGTGGTTGTCTTAAGCCGACCCATAAGTACTATTTGTGGCCATTGATGACTTTTGGCTTGTGTTATCCTCAGTATATATTGACAGGCTTAGTTTCAGAACCATCACAACCCAAGTCTTGGCATTCTCAACTAGTACATTTCCTTAACCACCAAACCTGTTAACATTATTTCCATTGATTCACTCACTTAAAGCAATTCAACCAAGTAACAATGGCTATTCGTTTGCCTGTTGTTCTTTCCAAACAAGGCCTCCGCCGATCTTTTTCGGGAAGTAAATCTACTTCAAGATGTTTAGATGTACCTAAAGGTTTCTTGGCAGTTTATGTTGGGGAAACTGAGAAGAAAAGATTTGTGGTTCCAGTATCCTACTTGAACCACCCTGCATTTCAAGATTTACTCAGGAGAGCTGAAGAGGAGTTTGGTTTTGATCATCCAGTGGGTGGTTTGACAATTCCTTGCAGTGAAGAGATATTCGTCAATGTCACTTCTAGCTTGAGTAGGTGATGAACAAATGGAGAAAACTAACCCCATACCACTATTTGTACAATACAAAATGTAATTTCATTTTCAGTCTGCACAAATGTAAATTAGTGATTTTTCTTTTCTTCAATGTTACTGCAATGTTTCAAAAGATCCAATATTTTGACAGAATGGAATTCTTTCATTTTCAAAATCTGAAGATCTTTTGTTTCATTGTCGGAAAGAGGGAATTCCTTCAAATGAGCAATTGGTCCCTCCATTCAATTGTGATTTAAATCAATCTTAATTCTCAACTCTGGGTAAACTTGATATTAGATAATACTAGTAATCAACTACTTAGAACAGCCTAACAGTATGTTTTTTTTTTCCTTCTTTACTTGAAATGATCTTCCATGTAAGTTGATAGCTTCATCCCTTCGTTTCATCTGTCCAAATGGCAATTTGTTTTTTTAATGGAACAGTTCACAAGGAAAACTTTCCAACTTTCTTCTCATAATTTTATCATCGAGAAGATTAAAATGTCATTTGATTGTTCTGGAATCTGGATTTAGATCTTGGACTTCAACTTGTTCTTCAAAAGTTGAGTGTTCAAGCATATAGTGACATTCCTAAAAGCTACAAGCTTCAAATGCTGTTGACAGGCATGCTATGATAACAAAATGTTGCAAACAAAGCTGCCCAGAAAATTAGCTATCGAGAAATTTGTGAAATGTGCAAGCTGTCCATTTCGCTGGAAATGGAACACCTAGGTTGTTTAGTGACGTTCAAGCACCTTGAGACAGCACGGTAACCACACATCGACACGGAAAATTGCTAGTGAACATTGCCAACAGATAGACTGAAAGCTGAGAAAAACACAACTCAAACACTTAGCACCATGGTAGCTTTGAACTTTGTCCAAATTTGTATGGAAAAATTTAGACAAATCAACTATTTTTTGTTGTTATCTAGTAACCAGTTTTAGACAGATTTGCAGGATTCATGCTGTTGAGTATAAAGTAGTCTATTCTAAACTTTGTAAGTACTTATTGTACATCAATGAAGTCTCATTATATTATATTCCATGGTAGTGTTTACTCCTCAAAATTTCCTCGACAGAAATGTCCATAAAGTTTAGCTTGATGCAAATTAGTATAGACATAGGACTTGCATTTCCCCAACCTCAACTAGACCCTGTAACACAAGGGACATGCTCTAACCAAGATCCCACTTTGATGGAAGAAAGCAACATGTCAGGTTTGTATGATGTAACAAATCCATACATCTTAATGGAGTTCTTAAGAAATTTGGTAATAAGGCTTCACATCCTTACCAACAATACCATACTTGATGTCTGGTGCATGTTCTGTTTTCTGCTAACATCATGATAACAATTTATTTCTATACTAGATTAGTTAGAGTTGGCATTTCGGCCTAGACCCATTCTAGCCCGACTCAAGGTCAATAGAAAAGGTTCGAGCTGACCGAGTCTCAGGCTCTAACTAGGGCTTTACAGCTCGGTCAACCAAGAAAAAAACTATGCTGTTTCGTTTAGTCTGAAACCTAACTAAACTTTGGCCTTTGGGGCCTCTCCGACCCCGATCAAGCTTCAAGCTGACAGTGTCGGGCTCGACTTACCTTGTCATCATCCATAAAGTTAGTCTCTTACATGGTAGACTCATTTTAGTTTGGCTAATGTGTGGTAGCTAACTAGCAAACTCATTCACTACCAAAACTGTCATGGTCAGTTGAGGAGACAGATCCATGTGATGATTCAGCTGTCTTTGTCTCCGTGTAAATCCTAGCAGGAGGTTCACATAAGGTTTTCCACAAAATTTTATATATACACATATGGATCACTACACAAGCCTGCAACTTCAATTCAAGTACACACATGCACTATCCAGAAAGCTAATCTCTCCTCTATTCAAGTTCACTGCAGTTTTCTTCATCTTCCTGACGTGTAAAATAATGGCTATTCGTTTTCCAAGAATTCTGAATGCCAAGCACATCCTTCGCAGGTCGCATCTGTTTGGAAACCAATCATCTTCAGTAATTCCCGATGTTCCGAAAGGCTGTTTTGCTGTCTATGTTGGAGAGAATCAAAAGAAGAGGTTCGTAGTTCCAATATCATTCTTGAATCAACCTTCATTCCAAGAATTACTCAGAAGGGCTGAGGAAGAATTCGGTTTCGATCATCCCATGGGTGGTCTTACTCTTCCCTGCAGAGAAGACATCTTTGTTAGCATCATCTCAGGCTCAAGTTCAACATAGTCTTTAATCAGTAGAAACAGTTTTGTAAACACATAAGCAACTAACACAACTTATTGTAACTGCCTCACAATTTGTTCATCAATCAAATTGAAGAATAATTTGTTGCAATTTTTTGCTTCCTTTTCCCATTATCAGTTATTACCATAACCTCTTATTTGCATTTTAACTGGATACTCTGCAACTACAAGAGAAACTATTGAATGAATCAGTAACTTAAACCACAATATATACATTATGTTGTATGTGTGGAAGGTTGTGAATCATGGCTGTCATATTGCAGAAAGTCTCAAGACTAGGTTTCAATGAAGTTAGATGTGAAATATCATGTGGGTAGTGAGTATTAGACTTTCATATCAAAAAGAAGAGAAAAGGTGAAAGTTTCTACAAGTCCAAGGAAAAGATTACTTATCAACTTTCTAACTAGTTGTTTTCCAGGCAAGTGATTATCTTAAACTCCGAATTGGATTTGTTGTGGACCAGTATCCTGATTAGTATAGGCAAATGATGATGTATTTATCCTATTCAATAATGAAGGTAATCCTGACTAGTTCATGAAGCTTGCAAAGGTATAATCTTGTTCATGCCGAGCACTAATATCAATGGATTAATCTCTATGACGTTGATGTGTTGTACTAAACAGGTAAAGATCTTTTCTGATACTCTCACAGTTTCCATTCATGAACAGTTTCACTTCCACAGCTGGATTATGTTATGTTGCTTCTGAATTCTGCCTCCACTGGAGTCCATGAATAGGCTGTCCCAAAGTGTCCCTAATCAAGAAGGCACTTAATTTTACTTCACACGCTAAATGTCCCCACCACTTATGTCCCCACCATTTACATGAACTTTGAGCTCACCTGTCAATTTCCAATCTTTAGCAGGTTCTGAATGGAAGCAAGAATCCTCTTGAGTCCTTACATTTTCAGTTGTTGGAAGACAAGACCATGTGATACCCTCATGGAATGTTTCAAGCAGACCACAACCAAATGATTCTTGGCCACTTACTCCAAACTCTAATTAACTCTCGTCACATAGTTTCATCTATATGTACAATGCTTGGACAGAATACTCACTCCAAGTCATCACATTCTCAAGCATTTGCTTTTCCTGCAGCAGAAAGCCATCAGAATTTCCATTCTTGTGAACCTTCTTTTACTCTACTTGCACCAAGACAAGATGGCTATTCGCCTTCCTGGAGTTCTTGCGAAACAAGGTCTCCGACGATCCTTGTCTGGAAACAAATCTGCCTCAAAATGTTTATCTGTGCCTAAAGGTTTCGTAGCTGTTTATGTTGGGGAAGCTGAGAAGAAAAGATTCATAATTCCAGTTTCATACTTGAACCACTCTTCATTTCAAGATTTGCTTAGTAGAGCTGAAGAGGAATTTGGTTTTGATCATCCAATGGGCGGTTTGACTATTCCCTGTGATGAAGATGCTTTCCTTGACGTCACTCGTAGCTTGAGAAGATCATAAGAGAATGAAACTAGCCCCACAAGGCAATTTTTTAGAGCTAGAACTGCCAATTCATTGTACATACTTTGACATCAATACTAAATGAAAATTGTTCCTTTGCTTAAATTTTTGCTCCGCTTCTATCACACACATTGAAGTTGATAGTTACAGCTTTACATTATCTTATATGTGTCTGTTACTCACAGTCAATCAGTTGACCATGTGAATATCATAAACAGAATCAAGCCACCACTTATCTGATGGTTGATTTCAGATAAGCTGGCAATTAACTGAATAATTTCCTCTTTAACTTCATCACTGAAACTAGCTATTTATTTATGGAGAAAAACAGTTGAGGCAGGTATTTTGAAGCCTCCTTTAAACCAAATTCCAGTGTTAGATCTTCCCATGAGATGAATTCTCTCTGCAATTTAGAGAAAGATGGAGGATGTCTCATTTTGACAATTCAAGAGATATCTGCAGAAATGTTGATTACTATTTGTCAGAAAATGAACTCTGAAACAAAAAAAGAGAGAGATCCTACCTTTAATGTTCAAACTCTAACAGAAGAAATAAATGTCAAATCTTGATAGAAGAACTGCAGAATGGAACTGTTTAGATTCCCTACTTCTCCTATGAATAGGGTAATTCAATCTCTAGTCCTTTTTCATATTTTTATCTTGCAGTTTCCTTGGAACAATGAATTCTATGATCCACCAATCATGTAATAACAGGTCTTCAAAACTTGCAAATCAGTAAATGCTTATTCAATCTTGTTTAGACAAAACACTGAAGTTTAGTTGTATAAGAACAAAACTTGTAAGAAAAAGGACCTTTTTACCAGTAATGCACTGAAATAAGGTACAGAACTGTTAAGCAGTCCTTTTTTCTTACAAGTTCTGTTCTTAGACCACTAAACTTTACAGCTGGATTCTCGTATCTTGCTTGTACGTTCTGTTTTTTAGTGATTCAATTAGTAGGTTGTCCCAGTATGTCCCCCTAATCAAGCAATCACTTTTTGAATCCTTATCTGGTCCTCCATAGGTTTAATTTCTTCTGCTGTAGGACATGTTATAGAACTCATGAACACCATTGAAAGAAGTTAAGAGTCCTCTCAATCTTTATACTGTTGCAATATGAACTGGATCTGACAATGCCATGTGAAATCCTCAAGAACTATGTCTCAAACAGGCCCCAGCCAGGTGATTCTTGGCCACTAACCACAGAACCTACATGATCTACATTGCACAACTTCACCTATATATACATGTTTGGCTCACAAACAGCTCAGTCCAAATCCTGGAGATCTCAAACAATTTGTTTTTCCTTGAGCAGTAAACAACTATCAAAGCACTTTTCTTCTGAACCTTCCAACATTCCTAAGTTGGCTATTCGTTTTCCTGGTGTTCTTGCTAAACAAGGTCTCCGACGATCGTTATCTGGAAACAAATTTGCTTCAAGATGCTTACATGTACCTAAAGGTTTCCTGGATGTTTATGTTGGAGAAGCTGAGAAGAAGAGATTTGTGGTTCCAGTAGCATACTTGAACCAACCTGCATTCCAAGATT
>JANTPM010000245.1:46455159-46465605 GCA_025434745.1 Erythroxylum divaricatum | reverse complement strand
GCCAGCCTGAGTTTTCTGGGCCATGTTAGAAATTCCTGACACTTTTCCTTACAATCCCATGTGAGTTTGATTCGTTTTGCTTTATTTTGAATCTTTGCATCACCATCAGTTTATCCCACTTTGGGGTACTACTAACTTTGTTTTAAATCTCCCAAAATTTATCAAAGCGGTGATGTTCTGAAAATTGTTAGGAAATTAATGTTCCTCTAATTAGATATTAAAAAAATTGCTGATGTTTCTTTTTTTTCACCTTAATGTTTTGTCGGACATCTAGTTAAGAATAAAGTTACATACTACAGGGCTTCCCTAAACTCTGCACTGCTGCAAGACTTTTATTAAATATTTGTTATTGTTATTATTATTGTTTTTACCATACATCTTTAGGATAATATTTCGTGAGGTTCTTCTTTAAAAATGGAAGGCTGTGCCAGGTTTAGTTCTTAACTTTCGGGAAACATGACGGATGATTATGAAAGATACTGATAAGTTCTAAATAGGATTTGGTAGAAATTGGATTATGCTCATATTAGAATTTTTAATATGATAGAGTATAGAGCGCATTAACAAGAATTAGACTTTGGTCAATAATTGTCAAAATGACTAAAACTAGTAAGCTAAATAGATGACCCTTATCACTTATAAATCGTTTAACATATTCATGTTTAGTTAATATGAAATACTTTAATACTCCTCTTCAAGTTCAACTGGGACTGGACATCTAATTATCACTTGACAAGAATGCAATAGTAACCAGACTGGGTCGTTAGAGCTGGACATCCAGACGGATAATTAAGAAATTAATAATATGAACAAAACTTACTTTAAAAACCACATTAAAATCTTTAATTTAGGTAGATTGTAGAGCTCATTCACAAAAATTGGGGTCAACCATCGCCAAAATAACCAGAACTAATCAGTTAAATAGTTGGCCCTTACTATTTATAAAATTTTTAACATTTTCATGTTTGGTTAATATAGGATACTCTAACACAAATGTCTATATTTACTGGGAACATCATATATCTTAAATTCATAACTAATACGAAGTCATTTGAGTCTACTTCAGGACCAAATTTTAGTGAGTTCATGTACAATTAGGAATATTACTCCATACTTACCTCTTTTTGAGGTGGAACAACTCTACTTGTGAATTTCCAACGCACACTTCACATGGGCAAGTTACAAATTTGTTTAAGCGAGAGTTTTCACGTAAATTAACTTGGTAGTCATTGATACTAAAACTTAACTACGTTGTGTTGCGGGTAGGGATGGCCATCGACTTGAAGCCTGATTTGGCCCGATCCTACCTGAAGTCAACGAGTAATGCTCATTAAAATTGGGCTTTAGTTTTTCAAACCCCGGCCCAATCAGATGGCTCATTAGTGAAAAAATAATGCCAACTAAAGTTAAAAAATGAGCTACTCAAATCGACATCATTGTAAGTCCATCTTAAGGCAACCTCCTTAAATTGACATCATTTTAGCAAACTTTCTTAAAAGTCACATCATTTTGGAAAACTTTTCTAAAACATCATCATTTTGGACGGTTTAAACATAGGATTGAGTCAGACCAAACTTACAACGGGTTCGATCCAACTTGACCTAGCTAGTTACCATCTCTAATCACAGAAGGGCTTCTCTAGAGGGAAAAGTAACATGGCATTCATAATCTTTTGGCTTTGGCTAAGGGGTACATAGCAAAATGGTGGGGCTTTCTAGTCTCCTACTCTCATTTTATATGCTCTTTCAATCACTCTCCTTCATAGAATATACAAGAATAACAACAATAAGAATAACAACCTAACAATTCAAAATGGTGGGGCTTTCTAGTCTCCTACTATCATTTTATATGCTCTTTCAATCACTCTTCTTTGCAGAGTATGCAAGAATAACAACAATAACAATAACAACCTAATAAAAATTCTACTAATATGTTAAATTTGGAGAGGTCTTATAATACTTAGTCTTGCTTCTAATTAATAGAGAAATTGTTTCCGATAAACTTTTTCACAGAACATGCATATATTCCAAACTAGAGGTGACCTAAGTGTAATTTGTTTCACTACATTCCATATGTTGTTTTACAATATTTATATCAGTATCTAAATTGAAGTCAGTGAACATAGATATTCTTATACCATGCAATTTACGAGTGTTTCAGGAAAAATATAAATATTTCTTGTAAGTATTTGTGTCAACATGTCCTAAGACATGACCAGTGTGTTCTTATTTGGAAAGTAAGGACAAGGGTTGAACTATGAGTATGTTGGTATAATAGAGGTTTTTTTTTTTAAATAGAGATACAGTCTAGAATACGAGCGTATTAGAACCTATGTCCATGTACGGAATAGATGTAGTGAATTATACGCCTTGAGACACGAGCATATCAAAACCGTGCTTAAAAATAATAAGTTAGATGATTTGAAGTACATTAAATCTATAAATATCAGTTAGATTGAACTTGTCACTTGACTATGACTAGTCAAAAAATTTTGTGAGAACAAGCTTGAGGCTCAGGTGTCCAAATTCACAATTTTTTTAATTTCATTTAACTTTATGTTGAAAAAACCATGTTTTTTCTCAAAACGTGTAGTTTATATTTAAAATTTCAGGTAGGGTCAAGCCGAGTCTAAACATAAATGTCATCCCTAAACTCACCAAATGACTTAACCCCAGTGTTTCCTACACGTACTAGTTAAAGACTAGTTACCTGATGGTATAGGGTGGGTTTTGTTTTCTTTTTCTTGTACAATCCAAGGGCTTTATTCTTGGGAAGTTGAGACCAAAATAAAGAAGACAAAATGATGGGCATGGCCATATGAAGCATTAAATCTTAGCTTTGGTATATCACTTTTTGAGCCTTAGAACATGAAGGCATAATTCCTTGTCATTTTTGTTAGCAGATTTATTTGATTGATGGTGCTAGTTTGAGCTGGACCACATGGAAAGAGAAGTCCTTCTCTTTGTCTATATGTATATATGGTTGAGACTTTAAGACACATTTCTAGGGTTTCTAATTACAATTCGATTCGACTTATCCCGACTTGAAGTCAAGAGATTATATTTCGGTTAATCGAACTTCAAGTCTTCAAGTTAGAGTCAGATATAGAGAGTTGACCCGAATGGCTTGAATTCCCTCGCCAAAATAATGTCATTTTGGTTTAATTACTCAAAACAATGTTATTTTGGACAATAAATTTAAGAAACTTAAGAGTAAAACAATCTCATTTTGATTAATAAAGTTAGGCTAAATATGCTAGTTAATTCTTTTTTTCCTTAAATTAATAGAATGGAACATAAGCTTTAATGGATAATTTTTGATCAAGTTTTAAAGAAAAATAATACCTTACCGTTAGTTGCTTTTAAAAGGGTTATTCACGATTTATTTTGACCATCTTGAAAATGTTATGGTTGAAATTAAAAATCTAAAATGTTAGAGTTCAAATTGTATTACTCTTTTGGTCTAACTAAAAAAGTAAGTAGTTCTATAAGAATTTTAAATATTAGAAGATTTTCTTAAAATTACTTAAATTAATTTTAAGTATGGCAATAGGTTAAATTGGTGCATGTGACCCGAGCTTGAGTGCGTCGCCAAAACAAATTCTTTTTTAATCAAGTGGACGAGTCGTTCAGGCTTTTCCAGCCAAACCTCGAGTCATACCCTCATAATCAAATTTAGTCCAAAACCTTACTATGTTAGCTATTTTTGACATTTTTCGTAAAGTTTGACAACATTTAATTGCATTCTTTATTTTTTCAATAACTTATCGGTTAAGTTATATAATTTGATCCGGATAGAAATAATAAAGTGGCTCAATAAATGATCTATGTCAATTGGTCAAAACTCAGGTAAAAAATAGATCTTAATTAGTGTAGACCGGATTCATATCGAGCCTGTGATAGAGAAACCCAATATAAATGATATATATAAAGGTTAAGGTCTTTTGCAATTGCTCATATCGTTCGTAAACATAAGGATTCTCTAACCTATTAAGAGAGCTTACGATTTGAGAAAACGGTAGAAAGACGTTAACCGCATCCCAATGAGCAATTTCCGTGAAGACAGCGGTGGATTCACATTCGTTTCAGCTTCAGAAAGTTCGTTTGAAGTTATGGAACCGAAATTAAGTATTTTTTGCATTTCTTCATTTATTGTTCTTTCGCATTTCTTCATTTATTGTTTTTTCATGTTCGATCCGAGATACATAACTAAGGTCCCGTTATACGTTGCATATTAAACCAGCCATGATCTATTGACTTCGATGGAAGCAAGTCCTCCAAAACAAATCCATTTTTAATCGAGCAGACGAGTCATTGAAGCTTTGTAGGCCGAACATCGAGTCAAACTCTCAAACTCAAATCGAATCCAAAACTTGATTAAACCGGCCTATCCTATTAACTTTGAGTAGAGTCAAACCCAATTGTCACGTAGGCTTAAATTATAAGAGAATCTCGTACCTTTTACCCAAGGTTAATACCTGCAAAAGATAACAAAAACCTGCACATGGCTTAGCTCAAAAAGGAAGGTTGGATCATGGATGGTACAAATTGTAAGGATTTTGGTACATAAGTGTGTCCCCCCATCCCAATCAGAATCTCTCGCAAGCACAAGCATCACAAATCAACCAAAACCTTCTTCAGCTTTTGTACTTTTGTAAGAGTACGTTCATTGCTCTGGTCCTGATTTGAGGTTGAAGAGAACTACAGAACCAGTAAGTTTATAAATTTAAAAAAAAAATTGTTTTGCACCTTATCATGTGAACCACATCCCTTCAAAAAATAAATATCATTATCGTCATCATTACATTCCGTCTAAGGTTTCGGAATAAAACAAAGTCTGGAGAGGTCTGATAGTACGTAGCCTTACCTTTATATAATAAAGAGGTTGTTTCCAGAAGAATTAAACGCAAATATAACAATAAAAAAGTGATGTAAAAATCACATTAAATCATAATAACATTCCAATAAAAATTTTGTTCAACAAAAAATTTAACGAGGTCTAGTAATTTATAATCTTATTCTTAATTAAAAAGGACAATATCTTCGATATTCTTATAAGAAAAAATTGTTTGAATAAAATAAAAAAGAATCGGCATGATAAAATGAAAATAAACAAATAAACAAATAAACATACAATTGCAAATATAATGTGATTTTTGACCCCAAAATCTTCAGGAATAAGAAATTTTCAAGAAAATGGAATATAAATTTTATATATAAACATTAGAGTTAATTATACCTAACTTATTTCATTATTATACCTAATTTATCTCATAATTTTCTCATATAAAGTTTATATATTTAAACAATAACTCGGTAAAAAATTTCGCTGATAATCGAAGTTTGAAGATGTTCAATAGTATACAGTTTTATTTCGTTGTTTCCAAAATAAATGATATTATATTATAATTTTACAATTTCAATATTTGAGTTATTTTAAATTAAAATATATAATAATCAATAAAATATAACAAAAAGGTTGTATAATAATTAAATAATAATATAAAAAAGACAAATGTGTCAATATATTTAACTCTTTACTAAACTTGAATTAATTATATGTTCTAAACAAAATCATTTTACAAACTTAATAATTAAAAAAATTAGACAGAAAATTTAAGTAGCGATGGGCATCTTGTCCTCAAGAGTACAAACATTGAAATGTAAACCCAACGAGGTTTGGCTCCCACCATGGCACCATGAGTTTGACCCACAAAATACACGTACCCAAAACACCCCCTCACACTCCACATGACCATCTTCTCTTCCTCACCTCAGCTCTCTTCAATCTTCATAAATACCACACTCCGTCGCTTCCTCTGTCATTCACATCACCAACCTTCACTCTCCTCCACTCTTACACTGATCTGAACTTGAAGCTCAACCAATAAAAGATGGCAATCAGGAAGTCAAACAAACTGTCTCAACCAGCAGTTCTCAAGCAAATCTTGAAGAAATGTTCTAGCTTAGGTAAAAATGACGATGATGGCCGACCTCTTGACGTCCCAAAAGGTCACTTTGTAGTTTATGTTGGTGAGAATAGAAGCAGATACATAGTTCCAATCTCCTTCTTGAACCACCCTGAATTCCAGAGCTTGCTTCGACGAGCTGAGGAAGAGTTTGGATTTGATCATGATATGGGCCTCACTATCCCATGTGAAGAAGTTGTTTTCCGATCTTTAACATCAATGCTTAGATGAAAAGAACGGGTTGTGGAAACCGAAGATCGATCCTTTAAACTGGAGAACATGGCCAAGATGAAGCTACACTGTCAAATATTGATAGCTTCTCTTTTTTTATCATGTTCTTCATTGGGATCCTACTGATCTTAGTCATTTTTTTCGTTCTTTTTTTTGTAATCGTCAAAACCCATCTTGGGTTTTTATGTCTAATTACTAACCTATTACCCATGATGATTGACATGGGGTAAATCTGTATAAAGTTCTCGTTTTCCTTACAGATGTAGTTTGTTGTTCACATCTGTGAGAGAAGTCTAAGGAATGCAAGTTTTTAGTTATGGAGATCTCTCTCTCTCCTTTTTTTCTCTTCTATTTTTGGTTTAGATTAAATGAAGCCAACAAAGAGAGCACTATAATGGGAAAAGTAATGTTTTTAGTCATATCAAATCAAAGAAAACATTAGGAAAGTGCAGTGACAGACTCAAACTGCATACTTTTGTCAGAGAATGCGAGGTACTTCAAAACTTTACCATGTACGGATCATCAAGTTGGTTAGGTTTTTAGTTGTTGAAACCTGAAACCAACCCAATAAGCAGTAGCCATGTAATATTATGAATCCTAATCTTGTATGCAACCGTTTAAAATTTGAGGTTAGAATTTTACTTTTCGCAAGAGACCTATCCAATTCTAGTGAGGATTAGTTTAAATGTGAATGACTTAAAGATACTTTCCCATAATTAAGACCCGCCTAGCACATCTTGTGGACCAAAAAAAGCATTTCACTTAATTACTTTCTCTTACCCATCATCCATGTGCATGTAGAGAGTACCGTGATCAGGATCAGCAGGCTTTTCAGGCTACGGGAATGCAATAAAATAGTTTTTCACCACTTGGGAAGTTGGAATAGAATCTCTGCAATAACATAGTTTTTCACCACTTGGGAAGTTGGAATAGAATCTCTGCCATGAAATATCAGTAACTTGCCCTTAATGATCTTGCTTTGAATTAAAAACTACAACTTAGAGCAACAGAATTTCAGCCATTTAAAGTCTTCAAAACAGGTTCACCTCTTTTAGTTCCGATGAGAAAAGCAATAATGAAATCATCAATCTTTCGTAATCAGTCCCTCCAGTAAGTTTTACCATTAAGTTTAACTGGGCAACTGCTGCTGCTTCTTCCTTAGGTTCCATGTTACACTATCTTATGTTTAATGTCTGAATCTCCAAGAGGCTAAAGAATGCAAAACCTTCCTTCCCATTTATGGTGGGTCATTTCATTGACTTGATTTCGTTACAGTTTCAACGGTTGGTTGGTTAGTTTCAGCTCCGGCTTTGGTAGGTTTTTTCACGTCAGCTGCTAAGAAAAGTAAGTATTGTCCTTAGGTTCTCTTTTGTTTAATGTCTGAATCTCCAAGAGGATAAAGAATGCAAAACCTTCCTTCCCTTTTATGGTGGGTCATTTCATTGATTTGATTTCGTTACAGTTTCAACGGTTGGTTCGTTAGTTTCAGCTCCGGCTTTGGTAGGTTTTTTCACTTCAGCTGCTAAGAAAGGTAAAGTATTGTCTTAATTTTAGTGGTTTTGTGTCCGCTTGATCTGTAATGACAGTATATAATCTATTCCAGGCAACCCAAATGCCAAAAATCTGTAGATTTCAGCCTAACAATATAATAAATTTTGCAGGGGAAAGAGCAGCAACTTTTATTAGACAGAGACTGGATGTCTGACATAGTTACAGAAATCAACAAAAATCTGAAATCAAACATTTAAAAATCTGACAAAAGATTCTCTCATCTTTGTAAACTATTAAAGTATGTGAAGATGGAAGCATGACTAGACAATCTTTTGATCAAATAGGGAAATTGATAAGGAAAAAGGTTGAAAGTTGCAGAATATCTGACCTTTCTTTTCTCAGATCAGGTAGTACATGTCGGCATCCACTTAAGTTAGTATTCAAATGATAAAGCATCTTTTCACTATGGCCTAGTTGGGCAAATCCATCATTGATTCGTCTAAGTAATTTATTCATAATGAATACGTGATATTAATTTGGACTATAAAAAAAAATTCCATAGTCCATATGTCGTGTGATTTCTATTTGTGAGTCCCTACTAGTTTTGTTCATGTTTTTGTTATATTCACAAATTAGATGCACTTAAATGCTTGACCATCTTATCCTATCCCTCTGTATAAGCGGTCCATGCTTTACCTCTTCCTTCTAACTTAAGGGCCGCCCCTTCTGAACTATAAATTGCAGATATCTAGTTGCAGAGTTCTTTTATAATTATTTAGTCACTATCTTCTCTGGAAGAAAACCAAACTTTTGTTCCCAATTGTCTAATTCAAACCCCCACGATATAAATATAAAAAAGAGGAAAGAAATGAAGAATGAAATAGATGGTTCCTGGATTTGGCTTTAGTAATAGTTAGGAGCTGTTGGACCAGCCTACAACTAGGTTGCAAGTGAAAATGATAGGGCATAGTAATCAAACAGCACAAGATATCACCAAAGTTTCAGCCATCTAACCTTATATTCTTTTCATATGGCTTTTATCAGTATCTTACAAAGGTTATGAGTTGGAATCACGGTTCGTACAAAGATTGTCCCTTTATTAGAGAAAAACACTGAAGGTTGTTCAACTTCCGTGTCTTGGATCTTGGAAATAAAGAAGACTTAAACCAGTCATGATCAGTTGTATGAGATTTTGAATCTGATCTTAAAGCGTCCAAAGGGTAAGGATTGCCAGTTTTTCGGTTCAAAAAAAGATCAGTTATTTGAGATAATATTCATGCAATCTATTGAAATTTGGTGGCCATTCTATAGTAGGACCACAAGAGAGGTGCAAAGCTTACCTCTGGTTAGCTGGTCCTCTCTTTTACTTTAAATGCAATGTTGGCCAATTTTTGTTGCAGCCACAAAAGAAATCTGACATCCCCACCAACTATACATTATTACTTCTCCAGCTGAACATCATCGTCCGCTACTCAAAATCCATTACGGAACTTCCTCCATGATAGAAAATATCCCTGTCTCCTCATGATTATAAACCATTCACTGATCTCTGAAATGGAGTTTTGTTGTCTGGACTCAGAAAACCGCTGTTAATTCACGACCATTATTCAAATGTAGTATACGTTGTGAAATTCATCTTTGTAACAATTTGATCCAATCATTCCAGATGAGAGTACGTGTGAGGAGGAAAGTTGAGAGGAAGTTTCATACTTCTGATCAAAGTAGATTTTATCTGTACTAATCCAGTACTGAAATAATTAATGCCTCCATGTTTATAGAATACGTACCTTACATCTACAGCCTCCAGGCTCTGCCTAAAAACAGCTTACCAAATTTCACATTACCATTTATGCTTCTGAACAATTTGATCCAGTCATTCCAGATTGAGAGTGTGTGTGAGGAGGAAAGTTGAAAGGAAGTTTCATACTTCTGATCAAAGTAGATTTTATCTGTACTAATCCAGTACTCCGATATAATCAATGCCTACGTGTTTACAGAGTATGTACCTTATATGTACAACCGCCAGGCTCCACCAAAAGCTTACCAGATTTCACATTACCATTTATGCTTCTGAAGGATTGGCCAATAATTTCTGTGAAAGCAACGTGATTGGCAGATAAAAGGTAACGGAAAGGACGGACAGGACTCTGCATCTTTTTTTTTTTTTTGATTCCATCTTCTCTTGAACTTTCATCAAACACATTGTCCGCATAATAAATTTGGCATAAGATCCCACAGAAACTCTGAACTTATTAAATTTTCTTCAAGTTTTTCCATACCCATTAAATGCTAATCTATCACGGAGGCAAGGACTAAGAAGTAACCTTTTTTTCCTTTTATTTGTACGGAATCCAGAACTGGGTAGGAAACAGATTGTAGTGATGTAGATTCAGAACCTGCACAATAATGGAGAAACATCAAAGTCGTGTCTTTTCTCATCAGTTGGAGGGGATGAAATCTTGATGGATGCAGATGTTTTACAGCTGGATAGATGTCTCCTCTTCTACATGTTTGTCTCAAATGTCCCACTAATGAGCTGGAGAGGTTTAAATTCTTGAATCTTGACAGAAGTTTGTCCAGGCTCTGTCTAGGAATATATTAGCTTAAGATTAATCGACTAACCATCGTTACATCCGGCATAAGATCCTCTGTCTCGCTAATTCTGTGCCTATTCTGTGCCAAAATTAAAACGTCGACGTTTGAACTAAAACTAACGTCTCCTTAAGCCAAGCCAACGTCTCCTCCGCCTAAGTCAA
>JANTPM010000245.1:46221561-46232849 GCA_025434745.1 Erythroxylum divaricatum | reverse complement strand
AAATTCTTGCTCATTGTCAGCTCTTAATGTTGGTGGGTTCTACTTGGAGGATGATTTCAATTCCGCACCCGATTCGGCCCCTGCTGGTGATGACGATCAGTGGTCTTATTGCTGTGCTTGAGAATAATTAGCATTCCCCAAGTTTAGCTGCTGCTCCTGCTCCTGCTGTTGCCTTGTTATCAGTTGTAGTCATCGTTCGGCGGATCGGTTTGTGCCAGAGGTCGTCTTCTTTAACTTTTCAGTTTTAATCTCTACCAAGTTGCAAAAGAGGAGGAGATTAGTAATTCCCCCTCTTCTTTATTAATTGTCTCTTTTTAGCAGCAGGCATTTTCAATGGAATAATATTTAATTCAGTACTCTTATGTTCTCTCCGTGCATGCATACGTTTTCCATTTCATATGGAGATTCAAAAGCAAGGTGATTATAGGCGATGCAGATGGAGTTTCGAGTTTAGGTTGAAGAAGACACATAAAATTTTGAGAGTTGTTAACTAGAACTGTATCTCTTGATCAGATGCTGAAGTGAATAGATAATTGTCAAGCAGAAGTTCTTTAACGGTGGTAAGGAAAAGGAGGACAAGAATTTACTTTGAAGCCAAAAGTTGAAATTAAAGAGTAGAATAAGAAAGGCCCTTCTTTTACAAGTTCATTTGACTTTATAGCTAAAGTATTTTCTTTTATCTCTGAAGTACTTGGAACAAAAACCACGGCTTGTTCTGCGGATCTCTGATAGATTGTCACGTCTATGAGGCAGGACCACCCTGTTCTTAACTGACCAACTTTGGTTCATTCTTTATTGCAGAATAAGCATCTCTGCTTCTGAAACATTCATTCAAGTAGATGTTGTTATGACATGATCTAACAATATTTTAGCATTCATATGCTTCAAAGAATCTTATCAACGGTATGTAACATGCATAAACAGTAGTCAACTTTTGAAGGATATTGTCAGTTTCTGCAACTGGGTGTCGACGGAATTTCTTACAGAATGATATGTTGGGTCAGCCCGACACGGATCAAGGTCTAGAGTCAGCCGGCATAATTTGAATTAGTTGATCGAAACAACATCATTTTACTTTTAAGGATATCATTTTCAACCAAAGTCCGATCTAGCGAGGTTCAGACTTCTTGTCATGTCTAAAATTTCCCTGGAATGGAATGACACTTAGCTGCTAACTATTGTTTTTATGTTTGGAAGGAGGAGTTGAAAGTATAGGTGATTTGGACCAAACCATATGGCACCTTAAAAGGATATAAGAAATTTTGACGCTAGAATAACAATAACAACAATAACAACCTAGTAAAAAATCTCACTAAATGTGGAGTCTGAAATTGAAATAAAATATCTAATTATACCAATTGAAAATTAGTTAATTGAATAAAAGTGAGATTAAATAAATTAAAATGAGAACAGCTCTAAAATTTCAACATCTGCAAATATCTTTATTTATGATTTATTAAGTTCTTATAACAAATTTATGATTTATGTTTTATTTTCCTATAAAAGATGATAAATAAATAGGACTTCAGCTTACTTTTGTGTCTTCCGATCTTTTTGGGCCATGAAAGTGAACCCATTCCTGTCATGTAAGAAGAGCCTAAGTTGTTGTCTCAAAGATCCAATTGCACACCAAAGTGAAGTCCACACACATGGGCGTGAACTGAACAATACGGACACACATTGCTTAATTCTTGCTCTCTTATGTTCTTTGTGATCATAGTATCTTTAGATTCGTACTGATTAATGAGTCTTTTGCTATCTGATCCACAACCATCCACTTCCTGTTTGGTTTCCCAAAATGTCAAAATTTTAACTTTGATTATTGGATTGAGCTGAGTTTGTAAGTCCTCTTGTTGGGTTTCGTTCTTTTTCCTCAGTGTTTACTTTGGGAGCATAAAGATTCGTTTTTTTCTTTAGTTTCAGTTTTGTTGTTCTGTTTGGTTTCATGGGTTTTTAGGTTTCGTATTTATCTGAATTGTTATGTGTTTTAATCTGTGCTTTTCTACTGTTTTGTTTGGATAGGGGAGCTTAAAAGGGTTGATTTCTTGTTTTGACGAATTAGTGCCCTACAAGATGGTATGTTCATACATTCTTGATTATTCAATTTTCAGGCATTGTCTTATTTTTAGAATGTCATCTTAATTCATTGGGTCCTAGTACTCTGTGGTGGTATTTGGACTGCTTTTATAGGCTGAAATGTGTATAAATTTTCGTTTGTAGAGTCAAACTTGTGATCTATGTCTGAGCTTGTAAGGAAGAACCTGTTAAGCTGTCTGCTTCAGGGGCTCATGTACTATTTTAATTTTAGGACTCTAAAATAAGTGAAACATTAACACCTTCATAACTCTTCAGCAATAGGAAGCAAAGTAGTGAAACATTAACACCTTCATAACTCTTCAGCAATAGGAAGCAAAGTTGCTATGTTGCTATGTGTCTTTACTTGTTAATGTTACCGATTTTGTTATGTGAATTGCAGTTTTTCAATCCATATGCATATCATGGGACTTTCGTTTGAGCAGACCTATCGATGTTATCCTGCATCATTCATTGAAAAGGTAGCGTGTGTCCGCCTTCTTTTGGTTCTATCAGCTGAGGCACTTCAATACTGGAGTTGGTTGGTAGTAAGATGTTTAAGGTCCTTGTAAGACTTGCCAAGTGCTCTGATGTTCTGGTTCTGGTGCTTTAAATTTTAGAGTTCATTGTCTCCCCTGTTTGATAGAGAAGCTCAGTCACAAAAAAAAAAAAAAGATAACAAGGGAAGTTTCATCACAATAACTCATTCATGCAACAATAACTTATTTTGGTTATGGAGGCTTTGCGATCTATTTGATAATTTATAAGCATTTTTATATTTGATAACTGTGAAAGAACCACTCAGTACAATCCCTCTGATTCCTGACGTTCATTTTTTTCTCCCCCTTTTTTTCTCCTTCTCATTGCTTGCAACCTCAAATTGAAAGCGGTGATAAAAGTAAGATTTAGATCTTTTGTGTTTGATTTTCTTTTCAAATGTCCCATTTCATATTTAACATTATGTGATTTCCTTGTTGCAATCATAATGCCTCCATCGGCACTTGATTGACTTGGTTAGTGGTTATAATTTGCTAATTGATTGTTGGCATTCATGGTTCCAACTGTGATGATTCTCAAATTGGATCATAAACTTCCAGCATCTCTACATATTGATTATCCAATGCTGTTTGAGCTTCAAAACTATGCCGCTGAACGGGCCTCTCATTGTGTTGTTCTGGAATTCATTGCAGAAGAAGGCATGATATATATGCCATATTGGGTACACACCACAATTTTCTTTTGTACTTTCCTACATTTGATCAGTAAAATTAATCAAGTTTCTTGATAATTCCTGTTGTTTTAAAAAAAAAATTGTTTTTTTTTTTCAGATGATGAAGAACTTGCTTTTACAAGAGGTAGACATAGTAGGAGTGAAAAATGTGACTCTTCCAAAGGGAACATATGTTAAATTGCAACCTCACACCAAGGACTTTTGGATATATCGAACCCTAAAGCTATGTGAGTCCTTGCTATTGTACTTCATTCCTTCTGGTGACAGATTTATTTATTTGCTGCTTGAGCTAGATACTGCTGCTACATTAAGTGTATCATCTGTGGCGTAATTGCTGTCGGTACAAAGATCGATCTGTCATTACCTACTTAGCAAATGAGCTATCCAAGCTGCTAGCAGCAGTTGTATTCTCTAGGGTTTGGCAAATCTGAATAAAACGGTCTATGAAGTGTTTCATCTGTGTTAATATTTACAATAGTTCTTTGCCATGTTAGCGAAGAGTTCGATGGGAATTACATCTTTGTCACATTTGAATGATCTTTATGTCTTCAATCATGTAGGAGGATCCCAACCCAGAATTTTAATCAGTTTTGTTATGTTTTTTCTGATTTTGATGTTTAGGTAAATTATATTGTAGTCCTAATTTGTTGAAACCTGGCCTCCTTGATACTTTCTGTACATAATCTAATATCAAAGGTAAAAGAAAGGTATTAGATTACATCATGGCACTTGTTGAATGCATTCCTTTTGTCATGCAGCTTAGAAACTACATTGAGGAATTATTGTTGCTTAACCACTGGGGATAGTATTGTGGTTGCATACAACAACAAGAAATATTACATTGATATTATAGAAACCAAGCCTCCAAATGCTATAAGTATCATTGAGACAGACTGTGAGGTGGATTTCACCCTGCCTTTAGATTACAAGGAGCCAGAGAAACCTGTTGCTCCCATTTCTTCAACCAGGCAACCATCTCAAGGTATCTGTTTCTCTGCTCTTTGTATACGATAGTATGCTGCCCTTAACAAATTTCTCATCTTTAATTTTAGTAAGGGAGCACAAATGTTTTACGTTCGTATGTTCACTCTGTTAGACCTCATCGAGCTTTCTTTTCTATTGTTTTGAGAGAGGGGTGTCGGTAGGGTGCAGTGTCTATGATTGGGCATTCGTTGTGGAATGGCTCGAGTTTTCTTGTGCTGCTGTAAGTTGTGGTCTCTGTAATTTGGCATTCGTTGGGGAGCAGCTCGAGTTTTCTTGTTGTGCTGAAAGTTGCTGGTCTCTGTAACTTGGCTTTCGTTGTGAAATGGCTCAAGTTTTCCTGTTGCGCTGAAAGTTTTTCCCTTTCTGAAACAGGACGAGGAGGGTGGGGTGGTGTTGGAAGTGGGTAGACAAGCCTGGTTTCATCCATTTGCGTTTCCATTTACTCAAAGAAAGCTTTCTTCCAATCTTGCAGTTGAACAGGTTCCAGTCGTTACGGAACCAAAATTCACTCCGTTTATGGAAAACCTTTGACATATCAGCCGCCACCAGTTTCTTCACCCGGGCTTAAGAACAAGCAACCTACTGTTACCAATGCCAGTGGGCAGCTGTCGGTGAGATCAAATTCACAAAGCAGTTCCTGCCAATCTCAGGGAAAACTTGTGTTCGGATCAAATGTGAGCCGTGCTCCTAAAGAAAGCCAAAAGGTGCTTTTTCTCCTACCATCCATCACTATGAATCAGATTCATAACAATATCAACATGATGTTAACAGGACTTCTGGTCTATCATTTTGCCTTTTTTCTCTGGTGTGATTCAAATAAACTCTTTCTTTGATGGTGCAGGAATCTGGAAAAGAAACTAAGCAAGAATCTGAAAAGGAGGAGCCAAAATTCCAAACCTTCACAGGGAAGTACTCTTTGAGGGGTTGATTGTACCATTTGGAAATGGCCGCCATTAACTTTTCTACTTCCACCCGCATGATTTTCATTTTGAATTAGCTAAAGGGTACAACATCAGAAGATGAAGCGGCTAAGTAACATCTTCTCTTGGAACGCTCTTTCTAATAGTGCCACATTATTTCATGACAGAGAGATAGGATGACTTTGTGAACAAGATACTATACGTATTTTGTCATGTCAAATGTGACCGAATTCTATCGAGTAGACGAAAAACAATGATGAGATTGCATATATATGATTGACATGTAGCATATAGCAGAACGATAAAAAAGTTTTAATCATAAGTTTTAATTATATGTAGGAATTGCTCACTTGAACAGACTAAAACTAACTCATGATTTGCATGTAAGAATTCTGTCTTCTGATTTCTAAATGCCTCCATAGTTGGGAGAAACATGGTCTTCAAACCAAAAGGTAGCATCAAAGGTTGTTTACATATGTGGCCTTCACGAGAGAATAGCTTTCAGAGCATCTTTCACATAGGGATATCTGAACTGGAAACCCAGTTCCTTGGCTCTAGTTGGAAGCACCTTTTGTCCTTCCAAAACCTACACACAGCTTTGTAATGAGTTCCAAGTGACATGTGATAATGCAAGAACAAAAGTTGAAACAGATGTAGCTCGGCTGTTCTTACCACTGAAGCACCTTCTCCGAGGATTGTTTTAATAGCAAAGTCAGGTACAGGCAGCCATGAGGGTCGGCCCATGACGTTTCCCAAGTGGTTACACATCTCAGAGAGTCGAACAGGGTTCGGTGCAGTTCCATTGATAACTCCTGATATTTGTAGGTAACAACAACTAAAGTTAAAGAGTCATGAAGCCTGTAGTTAATTCTCTTGGAGCTGAAAAGATTTGTTTGCTAGCGAGCTGCGTAGGGATGGCACCAATTCTTCAAACTCAGACTCTTAAGTATTTAGACCAACTGGATTCGGGTCTGACAGTTTATCCGGTTCCGGTTTAACCAATTATAACAAATTAGCTGGGTTTGGCTTGGCTCAAACTAAATTCAACGGGTCAAACTAGATTTGATCAGGCTTGACATGGTTCATACTAACAGCAAATGCCATTGATAATGAGAAAATTACCTTTATAAGATGGATTCAATATAGCTTCATATATTAGGTTCACTATGTCGTCCAAGTGAATCCAGGAAAACCTGCATGGGTTGAAAAACATCATGAGGAAGATTAAGCACAAAAAGAACTTCTCAACAACTTAAAACAAAATTGCACGACAAATTAAGCTATAAACATAAACTCCAACAATAGCACAAGGTTCCTACAAAAAGCTTTCATAAATTCTTGGCACTTAAAATGAGTAGTTTGCTGCAAAATTCCAGAGAAACCAACATACCATTGTTGGCCAGAGCCCAATGGACCACCAGCAAACATCATGAAAAGAGGAATCATTCTAGCTGCAAATGATATAAGAAAAAAGATAAAAACAGAGCATACAGTGGATGAGAAAACACATGAAAGGATTGAAGAAGGTTATACCTAAAGCACCACCATCTTTACCAAGGACCACACCTATGCGAATGAGTGCTACCCTGACATCCTTATTTACTTTGAGAGCTGCTGCCTCCCATTCCCTACAAACCTGCACAACTTATCTGTCAGCAAGTAGGTGAGAGCTCTTGCTCACACACACAGCAAATAAGACCACATTCCAGGAAGTTCATGTCATATAAGACACATCTTCACAACATAATGAGTTTCTTCAAAAGCATATGGTTGGCATGCAGCTAAACAAGTTGAAAATTTGATACAAAACAATCACAATTGTGGTTGTAGTCCAGACTGTTATGTATATTTACTGTTTGCAGCTGTATTTCCTGCAATTAGTTTCCAATTGTCCGCAACCTTAATATAAGTGGCAGTCCACAATTTACAATCTTGGTGACAAGTGCTGATTGATAATGTTAATTGATCAAGACTTGTAAGATGGAAGAATGCTGATAATGCATAATGGGATGCTCACGCCAATTTGGTAGTGTGCAACAAACTTTTAAATATGCTTACACGAGAGTGAACACAAAACAAGAATGGAGGTTATTCAAAGTATCGAACCTCTGCCAAATAGTCATTTCCTGATGGACTGCTTTCGACAAATACTTGTGTCTCACTGGTTCCTGAGCAAATAAGGGAAGAAAAGTGAGAATGCAAAAAACTAATGCAAATACCCTCAACCATCCAAAACTAAAATATGTCACAAAATCTGCAATATAAAAGACCGGTAAATACTTTCTTTGCTTGTTCTTTTTATTTTTTCCAAATAAAACCAAAACTATAAGGATGATCACATAGAAAATGCTTGCAGAATTTCGAAAAGAAAACACAATTCTACTTTTAAGGTGGACGAAAATTGTATAAATGCAGATTAATAAGAAAATTGTTTATACTAGATTTTTGAATAAAAAGCTCTGTGTCAGAAACGAACCATAATAACCAACAGCTGTGGCACTAACCAGTACAGTAGGCCGAGCTCCAGGTAAATTGTTTATTAGATCTACAACCTTCAAAACCAGATAAATGGCGAGATGAAGAAGAATCATGAGGATTTTATAGACCTTTAAGTGATGTTTGTGATGTTAACACATACATAATGTGTTATGATGGAACAGCCCAATCACCGTTGGATTCAGGTCAAAGAATAACAAGGAAACCATGCGTGCTAAATTAATAATATCTTACCTTTGAGGTGACTCTTATCCTACTTTTCTTGACCTCCTTCTTGACCTGTAGTTAAGAGATGATATAATCTACTTCAGGTTAGTGCAAAAGAATTATCAAATGCACCCATTCATTGAAGCTGCATATAGAGGCTCATGTCATATCATAATATATACCAAATCTTGACCACGAAACTTATGTATCCTAAACCACCAAAGTGAAGGACCTGCAGTACTAACCTCAGGTGACCATCTTGTGCTGACTGGCAATCCAGCCAAGTTTACAACTGCATTTGAACCTTGAATAGAGTCTTTCCACTCTGGTTCCTCCACAATAACAATTCCAGGGAAGTCCTTCACTACACAAATACAAGAACTAGTGACTTTTATAAAGAAATATTCATGGTCTATGGAAATCTATTTGAAAGGATACAATGGGACATCAAACCCAACTAATATTTGAAAAGTACATTATTTGTAAAGCAATCTCGAGGCTCACATCCATGGATATGCATGGGAATAATATAAAACAAATTTAGTGTAATCATGAATTAGTTTTGCTACATATTGCCCTGTTTTAAGGTCTTTAAATACTCATCATAACAAGTTCATGTGCAGAAAATTTGTACTCATTACCTTCTTACCCGGAAATACTTCTTCGGCTTTAGATTTAGTTCGTGTCAAGACATGGACAAAATGGTTATCTGCAATCGAATGAGATGACAAAACACAAACTGTTCAGAGTTGTAGTTATTAGGAACTAAGACTTCAAGTCTAAGGCCTGTATGGCACCAAATAGTGCAGTCAACAACTCACGGAACTATTCGTCAACCTTTGTTTCAATAGGGGAAAATGAAAATGGAGATAAAGCATTAAACATTTCCTAAATCACGTTATGTCAAAGCTTTCAAAGTTCTACATTCTAGAAAGGTGAAAAAACCTGCATGAAGTCTTTGCACCAATCCTCTACCAATAAAACCTGTGGCTCCTGTTATTGACACTGTCATCTGATTTGCCTACATCAAATTGTACAGTAAAATGAAACAAAACCTCCAAGAAAACAACACAAATGTAGAAAAAGCTGTCCAAAATAAACGTCATTGAGCAAAATCTTGAGAAATCAGGCAATTCCTTGTAGTTATTTATTGTGTCACTCTTAACAGAGGATGACTTGGGTAGTCAGATATGGAACCTTGGTCTTGTTCTAGTACAACAGGAATGAAAACGTTGTACGGCAATGATCTAAAGTTTCTTCAACCTAGTAAAACCAATCTAATTAGAAACAAAATTGTAATGAGTGAAAGGACACAATGCTGATGACAAGCTTTCCCATTTCAGCACACCACTCTAGTTCAAGTTCAATCTGTAGCTACACAATCTTTATGAATTATCCATAGTGCATTCTTCAAACCAAGAAAAAAAGAGAAGACAAGACAAGAAAGAAGCTTGTAAAGCACAAACCCTTTGTGTCTGATCAGAGGCACACCATACTCTCCAAATCTTGGCATCACTCCTCTACGCCACAAAGAGAAAAGCATAAGGAACACTTCGTAGTTCATACCCACATAAACAATAAAATCCGAAGAAGGGTCTTGAGAGAAAGTAACTGTAGAAACAGAGAAGACTTGAGGAATGCGAAGCGATGGAGGAGACACAGAGTAAGTCCATGTTAAAGCTCTGGTTCTGCAACCCAGTTCCATTTTCTTCTACTGCCACCAAAACACGTTGCAATTTGCAAACCCAACTCTCCTTCGCAGGCTGTGTCAGCTTCGCTTTTCACTTTCAGTTGGTGCCTGTAAGTGCAAAGGAGGAATATGAGTGTAGATGTACTTTAACGTTACGTATCTTATCTTCGTGCGTGATTTGGAGCCACACCCACCACAGCTCCATATCCATCACGCGTTTCACTTGGGTTCTCGTCAGAGGCCCATAACTAGTCTCCATGACTTCGGATTTGTAATGGGCCGTGCTAATTTCAGACAAAGCCTTTTTCTCTTAGCTTGGATGAGTTTTAAATAGTCGGATCAGTTTGACTCAATTTAAGTAGAGATGACAATTAGATCCAAAGTCAACATGTTAGGTTCAAGTTGAAAGAATCCAGGCTCAATTTTCTTAAAAAATAGAGCCTAGGGTGAGTTAGTATTGTTCAACCTAACTCAACTCTTATAAGTAAAATGACGTGATTTTGTATTTTTAAATTTAAAATTTTTTAATCAAGCTACGTCGAACTCGAGTTCGAACCTGGTTAGCACCAACCCCAACCTAGTTTATTGTCATCCTTAGTTTTAAAGTTTGGCTTATTTGATTTTGGACTATAAAAATAAGGATGACAAAAAGACCCAAATTTCTTGACCCAATCGGGTCTCAGGCATGGCTCAATTCGTGCCTAGGCGGTCGACTTGGTAACACAAAACGACCACATTTCACGTATATATAAAACATAAATTAAAATTTCAAAATCAAATATTATTGTCTTTAAAATTAAAATGAGTTACAATTTTCTTTCCTGAAACTTCAAAAATTAAATGAGTTACATCTCGTCTCTGACTCATAAACTTAACCTCTTAAAATCCTTTCAAATTCTGTGTCATTTATTCTTTCCCAACCTTGTCTCATTTCATTTCAACCATTCATTTATGTCGGGCTCATAAAATCCCCTTAAATCCTCTGTGTCATTTATCATGTTCCAACCCTATCCCATTTAATCTCAACCATTCATTTATGTAATGTCCACATAAATAGATAATTGAGATAAAATAGAACAAGATTAAAATAGAATAAATAACACAGAAGATCATGTCCCCTTAAAATTAAAAAACTCTTAAAAGCCAAATTTACAAATATTAATATTATTCAATGTTAAAAAAATTAAAAATTAGATCAAAAATTAAACTTATAAGACAAATGATTTAAAGTTTAAAAAATATAATCGGTATTAAATCATCAAAAAATTGATTAAAAATTATATAAAATTAAAAATTTTAAAATACAATTAAAAAACTACATCTTTTTGTGAAGAATTTAAAATTTAATTAAAAAATCATTAAATAAAGATTAATTAATTTTAATTTATAAAAATTAAAAAATTTATAAAATTGATTGATTAATTAATAAACTTATAAAATTTTAACAAAAATTATTAAAATAAATTAAACCAAAAAAATTAAAAACTTAACTAAAAAATCAGCTAATTTAAAATCTTTATATTTGAACAGGTTTAATCAACAGTATTACCTTCCACGAGAAAATAAAGAGCCTGTTACACTTAGGTAAAAATTGGATAAAAGTCCAGTGGCTATTGAGTAGAACTTTGAAGTGGCGTGTTAAGAGCGGATCTAGCAATCTTTGAGTACCCGTACAATTACTGGAGAA
>JANTPM010000245.1:46188257-46208304 GCA_025434745.1 Erythroxylum divaricatum | reverse complement strand
GAAGGATTTCTAAAAAATGAGATATCAAACTATTACCTCTATAGTCATAATCAACAACCTATCACTTACTTTTCATTCCTTACCTATTAACCCCTCCCTAAATCCATCAACCAAGTACCCACTAAATGACAAACGGAAATATGATGAAAGGAAAGAGGTCGAAACCTAAAGAGGTCCAAATCTTTATACAAATTCCAAGGTCAAGCAAAAATTAAATTTAAGGATGATAATAAGTCGGGTAGACTCGAATTCATTATTGGTTCAGTCCGACTCAGTGTTCATTATCCATAACAAGAGTTAGAGAATCGCTTTAAAATAACAAAATTTTAGTATAACTAATCAAAATGATATTATTTTTATCTTAAATTTATATATTAAAATATATTATTTAAAACAATTAAACCAACAATTGTTATTTGAAGAGAGAGATTTGCATTTAGATTTCGAATTGACCTTTTAATCTAGGACTCGATTAACTCGATCATAATTTGTTGACTTTATATTCATTTCAAATATATAATTTATTTATTATTATTATTTTAAATATAAAAGAGAAAATTTTATAAAAATTAAAAGAGTTAAACTTTAGTCTTCTTTCAACTGTAAAGACTATCCAATACTATTTCCTATTATTTTTTACTCTATGTATCTATAATACAAAACAACAATAATATCTAGTAGAAGTCTTCCTGATATATTAGAAAATGGCTCAAATTTTATTTTATCACTTAATATTTTTAATTTGTTAAAGTCAAATTTTTATATTTTTATTTTTACGTTACACATTTCTATATTTTATTTATTTTTTTAAATTTTATGTGTATATTTAAATTATTATTTTATTACTTTATATATATATCAAAAACAATCTCTCTACCTGGTAGAGGTAAAATTACGTATTACTGAACTTCTCTAAATCTCGCGCTCAGTAGAATGCTCACCGGGTGTTGATGTTTTTGCTTGTGGTTAAAGTTGAATTTTGGCCGGGGTCAAATATAAGAGTTATAATAGGTATGTTCAAGTTTAGGTTTGACTTAAAATTTTGTATTCGAGCTCAAATTTGACTTGAAGTTCAATTGATTTCAGGCCAATTTTAATTAAATATAGATTTTAATTTTTTAAAAATAACATTATTTTTTTGAAAATTTTAAGCTTCACATCGAACTTGTTAACTTCAAAATGGGCCAAATTAGGTCAGACGATCATTTCCCGAGTCGACATTCCATAAAAACATTGCCTTGATTAGTTAATTAATCAATTTGCTTAACTAAAATTACCATCCATAATCAATAAATGTGGTAGTTGAACGTTCATTTTCAGTAAAGTAACGATGGTAATTTATGTGACAGGTATTAGCTTAGTACTAATAAGTAAGGTCAATTATGTATTGATTAAAGCAATTAACAACTACTTAACTTGGTAGTTGGCAGTTACTTGTTTTCATTTTTCCTATAAGCATTAGGTTGATACCATTAAAGTAGAGAGGATGATTGGAAGATGAATCCATTTTATCTATATTTTGCTTGTTCATATTTTTTTAATGTAATTAGGTATGATAATATGAGTTTAGATGACTATTCCAAAATCCAAGTCAAATAATTTAATATTTAATATTTAAAATTAAAATAATGTTATTTTAAATAATATATGATTTGAGCCTCTTTGGAAATAATTTATCAAATAGTTAAAATAAGTTACGTACTACTGAATCTTCCTAAATCTTGCGGTTCAATGAAAGTTTTATTGAGTTGTTGTTATTGTTGTGAGTTTAAAATCAATTTTGTTTTAATCATTTAAAATAATATTATTTTAATATTAAATATCAAATCATTCAAGTTAAATTTTGGACTAGCTTAAGAATAACATTTGGGCCCATGTTTGGCTCGACCTCCGCCCAACTCGATCTATGATCAAAGGGACCTTGGATCCAACTTTTTCAAAAAAAAATCGAGCCTCAGGTTGCTCAAGTATGACCCGGGATGTTATCCAACTAATGTAAAAATAAAATGTATGTATTCAATTTTGAAAATATCAAATCTTTCATTTATAGCATGAGTTAGAATCATTTTAAATTAAAAATTGATATAATCAATTAAATCCATATTATTTTGATGTTAAGTTTCTTAAATTTATATGTTAAAATATATTATTTTAAACAATTAAACCAAAAATAATTATTTTAAAAGAGAGATTTAAACTATCGAGACCTTTTAGCTTAAGTTTAACCTAAAACTCGATTAAAACAAACATGATTTGTTGACTTTAGAGCTGGTTAAAATACATAATTTATGAATTATTAATATTTTTCAACATGCAATGAAAGTAATGATTGTAAAATCTCTTTTGATAAAAATCTATATGAGTTAAACTTTTAGTCTTCTTTCAACTTTGAAGACCATCACAACTATTTCTCTCTCTCTCTATATATATATACATATATACATACATATATAATATAAAGCATAAATAAATCTTGTTTATTGTAAACAAAAGGCTTAAAAAATCTTATATCACTTGATATTATTAATTGGTGAAAGTGGAATCTTAGGTATAGTCAAATTTAAGGTTAGCAATTGGTCAACTTAAGCTAATTATGGTCTAAAATTTTGTATACAAACTCGAACCAATCAAACTTAATTGAATATTTTTATTTTAAAAATAAAAATAACATTTTTTTTAATTCAAAGTTTTAAATTAGAATTTTTAACTTCAAAATAGATCGAGTCAGGTTAGACCGGATCAAGTAAGCTCTACCATGCAGAAGCAATGCTTTAATTAGTTAATTAGTCAATTTGCTTAACTAAAATTACCGTCCATAATCAAGAAATGTGGTGGTTGCACATTCTTTTTCAATAAAGTAATGATGGTAAGTTAAGTGACAGATATTAGTTTAATAGTAATTAAGGTCAATTATGTATTGATTAAAGCAATTAACAACTAGTTAACTTGGTAGTTTGCACATGGTTGTTTTTCACTTTTCCTATAAACAATACGTAGAAACCATTAAAGTAGAGAGAGTGACAGAGAGGATACTGAGTGGCACTGAAAAAGAAGAACAGAAAATTTGATCATGTCCAAGTCAATCTTAAGTATGAAAATCAATGTTCAAACTCAGGTTGAAGCCCAATTTAACTTGAAACATACTGCCTGAGCTTGAAATTGATTAGGGTTGGGTGGCTTGAAACTTAATTAACACTAGACTCAACATCACTATTTTCTTTTATTATTTTAAAATATACAAAACAATTACTTTATTTTAAGTAAAACGGTATCATTTTTTTTTTAAACATTTGAGCTTTGGGTTTGACTGCCTGAACTCGTCAAAAATAAGATTTCTTTCATTTTCACTTAAATCATTTGGACTTCATGCTAGTTGTTCAACCTAAATTGCAGTCAAAATTCAAAAATAAGGAAAAAAATTCGGACTCAATTCAAAATTCGATCAAATAAGGCATAATTCTAAATATCATACAAATGACAACAACCTCTACTAAAGTTTGGGCCCGACCTGACCAGGCCCAATATAGGGAGCTCTAGCTCATTTTTGCTGGACGTAAATTTTTACAAAAAAAATACCGTTTTGCTCATAATTATTGGGCCTCAATCAAGCTAAGCGTAGACTGCCCAAGCCCTCTAATAATTATAAGCAAACTGACATTATTTCGTAAAACATGTCTGGAGCGGGTCGGAATAGGCTTGGCCCAAATGCCATTTGTAAATTCTAAGGTCAATGTCATCTTTCTAGCTTGGTTGATTGCTGTACTTTTTTTTTTTTTGGGATCAGAGGAAACCTCGTAGACGGGTCAAATGAGCACACTTTTCTGAGGGCCCAACTGACGAACCACCTCACAAGCGGGCCAAGCGAACGCACCTCATCATTGAGGGTCCAACTAATTCTCTATCTACAGGTAAAACCTCGGCTACCCCAAGCTCTTACAAAAGGGGCTAGCATGAAATTAAACCTGGGACCTAACCAAAATTAAGCTCCGCTCTCAACCATCAAACCACACGGGCGTTGATTGCTATACGTATTGTGTGTGTCTGGTAACGGTGTATCAATGACATAATGTTTATATCTGAGTGGGTGGGTTCTCGTTCTTCATATATGTGACGTGGATTTTCAGTGTGTGTGTGTGTGACGTGGACTCTTTGTAAATTTAGGCCTTAAATAGCCAAGGACTGACAATTAAATTAACAAGAAATAAAAATAAAAAGTTTATTATATTTAATAAAAATTAAAAAGTATTTTCATACTCTGAAAATCATGAACGTCCATATAAGAGTTCAAAAAGATGCATAAGATTATGTATCAATTTGTAAATATAAGCTTTGTTTTATACACTACCCTTTCTCAAATGTTACAATATTGATTAAAAAATTTAACTGCTTCGATCACTTTAATCGCAAAAATTTTGAGCCGTGTAAATTTTCAGTTTGATTTACTTATTGTTAAAAATCAATCATTTTATTAATTAATCGGTTAGTTTTTGTAATTTAATAAATTTTTATAAATTAAAATAAATCAACTAGTTTTCATTTAACAGACTATTTTTTCAATTAAATTTTAAAATTTTCATGGGATAAAAATAATTTTTTCAATCATATCTAAAATTCTTTAATTTTATTCAATCTTTTGTCGATTTTATAACGACTTAACATATTGTTTTATTAGTTTAACTTCTAGTTCAGTTTTAAAAATAATGATATTTAATTTGAGTGGGGTCAATTGATACCTAACACATGTTTTGATATAACTTGTAATTTATGAATTATTAATTTTATTTAATAAATTATATAAAAAGTAACAGATATAAATTCTATTGTTATTAAACAAATATCTATTAAAAAATAAATTAATAATTTTAATGTAGAGAAATATAAAGCATCTTTAAATTACCAGTAACAAACCTTTTCGCGCCCCAAATACAATCAAATAACTCAATTTGAATCCATTCATATCATGTCTTAGCTTTTTTTTAATCAAGATGAAATGAGAGATTAAAAATTTTCCATTCTTGTAATTGTTACCTTTATAATTTCTTATATATGAAAAAGAATTGATCAGTTCTACTCAAATTATGGCTAATAACTCGAAATTAATTCTTAAAATAACATTGTGTTATTTCAAAGTTTAATCGAATTTTGAGCGACTAAGTTATTTAGATGAATTTAAACTAAACAATTGGGTCGGACCAAAGTTTCTAAGCTCAGCTTAAGATGATTGAATTTGGGGTTAGATCCAAACATTTTTTAAAACAAATTTTATAAGCTTGCTTACCTAACTCAAATATTTTTTTGTTTTTGAGGGGACCTAACTCAAATATTGAAAATATCAAACACAAACAATATTATCTTAAATAAAACGATATTACTTTTAAATTTTAAATATAAAATTATAATTAATCGACTTTACCTTATTCAAGTCTGAACAATATTAGATTCAGGTCATTAGTCTTTAGTTGAATTAGGCTTTAAGTTAGGATCGGGCTTACGAGGACCAAGTCCGACCCAATTCAATATCAAACTTAATTCGTATTGGACCAATTATTATATCAACAAACTTAATGAGCAAATATATTTATAATTTTCTAAAAAATAAGCAATTGCATTTACTTTAATATGATAAAAGAAACTCCTTTGATGTCTATGGATGTGAATGATCAAAGTAGCATGAACAAAAACAGAAATCTATACCCAGACAAGAGGTAGATATTAGATTGATGGTTGAGAATGGAGTGTGGGGAGCTTTCATTTACCTAAAGCATCTTTTAAGCTTGTGGTCTTAGATTAATCCCTAAAAGTCCTTAGACTTTTCTTTTATTTGATTTCACTTGAGGTTGACTATTACTTATTTTACAGTAGACAAAATTTAAATACATTTTAACACTATAATTTCATTTTATTATCTAAATCATTTATTACAAATATAATTAAATAAATATTTTAAACTTAAAATATTCATTAGGTTCATTTAATTAATGGAATTAAAATTACATTATGTTTATATAAGTTTAAATATATAAATAAGATCACATGTTTAAATAACAAAAATAATTTATTTGTAAAAATGTAAAAGAAATGTTGTAGATATTATGATCCTCTTTAGACCTCTAGCAAGACAGAGAGTGTTGTTTACCATCTAGTTGTTATTATTAAGAGAAAAATAGATTTTGTTTAATAGATTTAAACACTCTGTTTTTATTAGGGTATTTCAATCCTGTGTCACCTTATTTTATCTACATATTTGTGTTGACTCGACATAAATGTACTAATAAAACTTAATAAAAGCTCTTTTTTCATACCTAATACTTTGACTAACTTAATTGGCGTGTTATGTTGAAAAGAACAATAAAACATAATTAATTTATAATAAATTTCACGTCATCATCTTCCAGAACTTTGACCAATAACACCCCTTACCACCTTAGACCACATTAGTCAGCATAATTAATCATCAATCACTCTCTCAATTTTGTATATTCGTATAATAAAAATTTATTATAATGATATATAGATTTATAAAAAATAATTAAAGTTATTTTAAAACTTAAAGTTCAAATAATATCAAATTAGAGTCAAAATATATAAAGAGTTATTATCCCATTATATACATATTATTTTAACTTTAAAATGATAGCGTTGACTTCTTTTGTTTTATCTAAATTCTTATGAGAATATTTAAAGAAATTCTACAATATAATACTCATGTTCTTATAAATTTTTTTTCAAATCATATCCTTATAAGTCATTTTACATATAACAACTAATAATAAACAGTTAATTTTACCAAATGTCTTTAAATAAACAGTTTATATTATCCGCTAATTAAATCATCTATATTATTCTATTGTTAGTAAACCGCTGATAAAATCAGGAAATAGCTAATGCAATTCGTTGATTGATAAATATGATTTTATTATTAACCTTTTTAAATGATTTTTAATATTTCAACAATTATCTTTAATTTGATAAAGAAGCCTTTTTAATTGGGCTTCCATTAATTTCCCTAAAGATTTTATGTGTATATCAATAATTTAAAATTTTAATTAATTTGATCGGTTTAACTGTAAAAATTTGAACTGTCCAACTTTTCGATCTTATTTTCAACTTTTCAGTTTGATTTAATTTAATAACTTTTATTGTAAAAAATTGATCAATTTATTTATCGATGGACTAATTTTTGTAAATTAACAAGTTTTCATAAATCAAAATAAATCATTTAACAATATCTTTTTTAATTAAGCTTCAAAATTTTTAATAAATAAAGACAATTTCTTTCAATCATATTTAAAATTTTTAATTTTATCTAATTTTAACCTATTTTATAACATTTTGAATTTTATAAATTTTAATTTTTTTATTTAATTAATTTTTTATATTTATAACTTAATTAAAACATCTATTTTTCTTATTTTATTATCCCCAATTAAACATCCACAATACTTAATCCAGAATCTCATTTTACTTTTTATCCTAACATTTTTTTTGGCCCACCTCAAAGTAGTGGCTTTACCACATTCCGTGCCCGGCACAGCACCTCAAGGCGCGTGGTAATTTGTTTGTTTTCGGTCCACCACCAGTAACACTTGAACAGATCACAAAGATCCACACCTGAGCCACGACAGGCCCACTCGCCCACTCCACACTCTCAACTCGTCTACTCGCCCCGACAAAGCAACTTACACGTACGTCTGGAACTCTCTTAATTTTAAATTCTTATTTAATATTTTTCTATTATTTATTGTTTTCCAACGTGTCAATAATTCTGGGCGAGTAAACAAATTTAGTTTACACTCGCGTTTACACAATGTGAACCAGAACTGTTCCTTTTTCTATTTTCTTTTCTTCTTTCTCTAATTTCTTAATACGCACAGAACAGGTCCAACTATGTCTCCTTTTACTCTCCCTCTCTCTCTAGCTTCTTTTTCTTCCATGTATGAAATTTACAAAGCTTCGATCTTTCTTCTCCTTCTTTAATTATTTATCTTTATCCTTTTGTTTTCTCGATACCCATTTGGGTTCTCTGCGAAATTCTGGAGCTTTTTTGACTTGAAAGTGATCGAGTTTAGCTAACGGGGATGAAGCGGTGGCACGGGTAAGTAATGTAAACCGTGTATTGAATAGGGTTGAAGAGTGGAGTAGCTAGAGGTTAAGAGAGGAAGTGAAATGCGTACGCTTTGCGACGCGTGCGAGAGCGCCGCCGCTATCCTCTTCTGCGCCGCTGACGAGGCTGCTCTTTGTCGTTCATGTGATGAGAAGGTTCTGCTCTTTCAACTTGATACCTCTTTTTCTGATCACTTTGAGTTTGAAACTTAGTTTGAAAGATTTAAGGGATACAACATGGTTTTTGCTCTGCTCAAAGTCGGAGTATTTGTATTTGAAACAAAGCTTTTTGGATTGATTTCATATGGAGTTTCTCTGTTTTTCTTTTTATTTTTTAATCCTACCTTGATTTATATATACTCTATGGTGACTTTAAATTACTTAGTTCTTCATCTAAGAGTTGGCATTTAGATGGCATGACCGAACTAATATAAGTTTAATCCACGTCGAAGCAATGGATGGATTTTATGTGAAGCTTGTTAAGACTACTTCATTCCTTTCTTCCTCGTTACTTTGCGCAAGTCCGTGTCTATTTATATGCAAAAGACTAGGTTTTTGGTAGACTATGGTGATCTGATTAGAGCTAACATGGTTCTTTTTTGTTAGAATTTTTTAGTAAATATGTTGCTTGGAGCTATCAAGTCGAACTTCGATATAGGTATGATCAAGTTGAGTAACTTATGGTCCTTATTCTAAGTACCAGAACTCATTTCTAGGTCTTCACTTGATATATTTAGGATAAATAATGTAAGTAGAATGGTCTAAAATTCAAATCAGTGAGTGCGAAAGTTGTGACTTAACGACTCATATGAATATGGGTTGGCAACTATGAAGTAGACATCAGGTGATCACTTTATGATTGTCGTGCTTGTGTAAGCTTCTTATTTTCCTTCAGCAATTGCCTACAATTATGATTCTCATAGTGGCATTTTGAAGAGGTACTTACATTTTTGTTTAGGTTCATATGTGTAACAAACTTGCCAGTCGACATGTACGGGTTGGGCTTGCCGATCCCAGTGATGTTCCTCGATGTGACATATGTGAAAATGCACCTGGTATTATGACTTCTGCCTCTTTCTTCTTCTTCTTCTTCTTGTTCGTTTGCTTTTACTGGTGATATTCATTGTTTAAGTTCTGTACCAAAAGATTGAGGGCTTTTGCTTTGCTTGAAAATGCATGTAGCTTTCTTTTACTGTGGGATAGATGGTAGTTCCCTCTGCCTTCAATGTGATATGATTGTGCATGTTGGTGGTAAAAGAACCCATGTGAGGTACCTCCTATTCAAGCAGAGAGTTGAGGTTTGTGTCTCTCCATTGTAATGATTGGATTTTATATCGTTTCAATGAGAAGGTTCCTGAAATCGATGTGCTTTGCCATTATTCTAACTAGTTTCCAGGGGATAAACCTGGACGCCTTGAGGAACTAGGACAACAAAATCTTGATCAAAATGAAATGAGGGCGGTCCAAAATCAACCACCTAAAATTTCAATGAGGGAAAACCAGCAAAATCGTAGGGTGAATTATAATGATGGTGATAGCAAGATGGACAGTATATTGATTGATCTTAATACTCGACCTCACCGGATACATGGGCAAAATTCAACTACCCAGGTATCTTCTTTTCCAGCATAGGTCTCAATATCCAGATCATAACATTTCAAGTATCAGGATTTAACATATTTCTTGATATAGTTCCCAAAGAGTAGCTGAGAGAGTATATGTGCAACATCTGACAGTTAAAAGAACAGATATTTTATGGTTAGCACAACATAAGAACATTTCTCCTCTTTATCAAAATATTTCACTTGTATGCATGATCTGATACAATCCACACTGATAAATGATAATGCTTGAAACTTAAGACTCTGTGAATTTATGTCTCTGATTTATATTAACGAACAGGGTATGGACATAACAAGTGGTACTAATCATGAATCAGCTAATGTGGTTCCAGTTAGATCCTTCAAAAAAGAGCCTGAAAAGTAAGCAAGGTAAGTGAAACTACATATCTATATTTCGCAAATTTGTTCGATCATCTATTTTGTTCTTCAAAGGGGAGCTGTAGCTCATTGCAACGTTTTATGAATTCCTTAATTACTGGATATATAAATGTCTAGCGTCATGTTATGCATTATTCATCATGCTGGTGTCGCACAACAAGCGTACTCTTTGATTTTGTTATGATAAGACTTTGGTGCACATATGGTATGGTTGTTAGCCACATGCAGATGGGGACAGAGGATGGGTTACGTTTTCACGTTCTGTTCGATACAGTTCTAATCTACCTTACTTGTTTCATTTTAAAACAGATCTATAGTGTATGGAAGTCATAGTCTTCTAATACTGAACTTTTCGATGAACTTTAACGGCTGTATAACCATTTGACCTCTTCCTCCTGATTTGTGGTTGCAGATGTTTTTGGCTGAAAGTGAGCACATTTAGGACTTGAACCTGCTTTAGAGATTCCGATTTCCAGATCATGGTTTAGGCTTAAGATTCCGTGTGAATTTGGTTATATTAGAGTTTTGCCATGTATCAAAAGCATCATTTTTAGTTTTATGTCAAAGAAATAACAGAAACATTATCAGTTCTCGCATTACAGGTTAATCAAAACACTATCAGTAGCTGGTCCTTTTTTGTAATAAGATCGCCAAGGATTCATTTGAAAGAGAATGTGAATCCAGAAAGTAATTGGTATTATTTCTACCAAGTATAAAACTACTTGCATTCATTTTCTGTACCCAAAAGTTCTTGGTTGAGTGTGAGATTACTGGTTCATAGTTCACATTTCTCTAATCCCAGTGGTAAGCACCAGCAATTTCTTGATTTCCATGAAGTTCGTGGTCTATCCTTGTGGGAATCATAAATTCTTCTCCTTTTCCATATGCCAACAAAATGTGGGATTCCACTTCAATAATGGGGATTCGAGGATAATAATGGTGTTCTTGTGAGCCCACCATGCAACCAAAATTTACGATTTTTAATGCTCGTTCCAGGTTGTTGTACCCTTGAATTGCTATTCTTACGTAGTCTGAAACAACTCACAACTTGTACACTCCCAGCTCGTTTTGCCACCCCATACTACAGTTGCAAGGTTTTTGGAGCTTCTGTTTTGGCGACCAAAGTTTGTTCCTCAATGCCTGATGCAATGGTTGGCTGTTCTATGTCATTAACGTTGAAAATTCAAGAAATGAACGTCACTATTGAGCTAGCTATCTATGATTTTTGTTCATTTTTAAAGAATTGTTATTAAGAATTTCAATGATCGAGATCATCAGAAAATTTCGAAGGAGGTAAGTCCAATATTAGGAGTCTAAAGCATCATGTTCATGAAGTATGATGTATCATATTCAAGTACAGACTAACCAATCTCGTTCGGAAAGAGTTTTATTAAGTGACTAAAGTACAGGTAACCAAAGAACAAAAATAGTTTCCGATCAAAAGGTTATAACGCATCAACACATGAAGAGAGAAACCAGTCTTCACATTGGAAACTTCTTGTATCCTCTGCATCTATAGCTTCTTCTTCTTAGTAGACATAGCCCTTGACGAACATTCCTTTCTTGGCCTCTTCTGATTCACCCTCACCGGTGTATTTTCCGAGTTGAGCAAGTGAGTTGGCCTTGGCACGGATGAGTAGTGCCTCCTGAGCTGCCTTCACATTCTCTGGCCTGCCTCCCCATGTCTTGAGGCAAGTGTTCTGGAGAGCTCTGGCATAGGAGAATGAGACATGCCACTGGTTTGGAGCTTGGTTCATGGCATTGAGGTTAAGGGTTGCTTCAACTTCAGATTGCCCACCAGACAAAAACTGCTCCAATGACAGTTTCACAGTGAGTACATAGCCCCCACACAGGGATTCAGAAACAGACAATAAACTGTCATAAGTATACTTTAAGCAAGGTCAAAGAGCCCCCATACAGGGATTCAGAAACAGACACTAAACTTTGATAAGTATAATTCAAGTAAGGTCAAATGGAACTTGCCATGATTCCAGGGACAGCTGGTGGGATTCTTCTCTTGAGGAGCTTCAGAGTGTACTCAGCAACCTGCCCAGGACTGGCCCTTTCCTTGCATTCAGCTCCAGGAGTGACCATGCTAGGCTTGAGGAGGATACCCTCAAACAGGACATTGTTCTCAGCTAAGTAGAAGAACACCTCAGCCCAAACCTTCTGTGCTACTTCAAAGGTTCTGTCAATGCCATGCTCACCATCAAGCAAGATTTCAGGCTCCACAATGGGGACCAGGCCATTGTCCTACAGAATCCAGGGGACAAAAGTTGTTCAATCAGGCAAATGCCCCTAGATAAGTGATGAAAAGAAAAAGGTATGACTTGTAAGAATCTTTCCATTTTCCAATTCCATCAGATCTGTTTGTTCCTAGAGCTATTTATTCGAATTGCACACATTCCTACAAATTTAGAAATGAAATATGTACTTGGGAAATGGCCGCATAGCGAGCAAGACCCCAGGCAGATTCCTTCACAGCCAAAGCAGATGGACCATTGGGAATGCTTACAACTGTACGCCTGATCAGTTACCAGTAAATTGTGTCAAAACTATGTAACAATAGCAGCTAACTGGCAAAGAGTGAACATGGTCAGCTATGTATTTGATACCATTTGGCAAAGCGGGCACCCTGTTGGTAGTAAGCAGCTGAGCGGGAGGCAAGACCGTCAAGACCTTGGCACCAGGACTCGTCATTGGAACCAACTAGAGGCACCAAACCCTGTTGTTCTCATCGTTCAAATCACAAGGTGAGAAATTCTATTCAGCTCAGTCACTTAATTGTCTAGTACATGAATGACCTCGTGTCTGCATATGTATTACCTTGTCGACTTTGATACCAGGGACGATGTTTTGTTCAACAAGAACATCAACCATCTTCTTGCCATCAGTTGTCGATTGGTATAGGGTCTCCTCAAAGAGAATGGCTCCGGAGATGAATTGGCCAAGTCCAGGAGCAGACACAAGAAGGCTACGGTAAGCCTGACGATTACTCTCTGTGTTCTCTAGTCCGATTGAGGCAAGTCGTTTTCCACAGGTAGCATTAGACTCATCCATGGCCAAGATACCACGGCCAGGTGATGCAACCGTTTTCTGCACAATAAACATGAAAACTTGTAAGTTGTAACAAATATTTCTCATCTCTGCAGTTTAAGAAATTCATCTTTTCAAAGAAAATTATCTGATTCATGCACAAGAAGCATGCGACTATAATTAATCTGTTTCTTCATTATCTGCATCTGAATCAATATCACAGATGGCCTCAGGTTGCACCAGCTTGGTGGGCAACGGCTGAAAAACGAATGCCTACTGAGCATCTATAGTTGGTATTCCAAATCTTCCATGGAATAGGAAATAGCTAGACCATTATCACTACTTCACTATCTGTGTCTTCATTATCTTCATTTGAATTAATATCAGACATCGTCTAAGGTTGCACCAACTTGGTGGGCAATGACAGAAAACTAAATTTCCTATTTAGCATCTATAGTTGGTATTCCAAATCTGCCACGAAATAGGAAATAGCTAGACCATTGTCACTACTTCAGACGCCACAGTTTCATTCCTTAAACTTAGTAGCTAGACCATAAAAAAAGTTTCCAACTTCAAGCTTAAACAGCAAATGAAGGTGATGGAGAAGCAAGTAAAATTACCGCAGTCTTGACAAGCTCATCAGCATAGGAACCAGCACGAACGGTGAAACCAGAGGGTGTGGTAGTCTGGCACCGGACAATGGAGGCTGACGCAGAACGGAGGCTCTGACCCTTGACCCACTCAGACTTGTCAAGGACAGGTGACGACTTGAGGAGTGAAGCTGAGGCCATTTTCTCCTCTTTCTTTCCAAGTTTTAGAAGCTTAAGGCAACAAATGCGGAAGATAGAAGAGTGGCCTTACACTAGAAGTGGCTTATAGTCTTATCTCCTCTTCCTGTCTTCAGCCTCTTCACCACACGTAACCATGCACTCTCTGTATTTATATTTGGACAGTGTGGCTATCAAAAGATGTCAGATTTGAGGTTGTCGTGAGCTAGCCAATTGGGTTCTGCCATTTGGATGATAGATTGCACACTTGGGATAGTTAGGTGTGGTTGAAATGGCTGCTTTTATTCTCACCTTTAAAAAAATGGAATTATGGTGTCATAAAAAGCTTAGATTTTTTACTTGTCGTGTCAACAAGTAGAGAGATGAATCAAATTCCTTCTCTGCACCTTCCTGTTTAGCGTGTCTTTTTGGATCCAGACAAGTAGAACGTGAGGCTCTGGTCTCCCTTGGTTTTGTTTTTCAGCTTCATTTTATCGACGGTCGTGGTTTAGTGCTCTGTGAACCCCACCTCAACGGCTGTACTTGCTTTGCACAGATAGTTATTGGCTGTATTCGACGGTTTATTCAGATTTCAGTCTTTGCTTAGCTCCAGGTTCTAGTTTCTTTACGTGTCCAGAGCCTGATCCGACCCTTTCTTTTACAACCTGAACTTGATCTGATCAGATTGAGTCAAATCACATTTGTTCTGAGCATAAACTCGACCTGAAACCTAATCAACGTGTTAGGTTTTGCCAATCCTATCTGTAGAACATAAATTTGCTATGAATACCATGAATCTCGGAAATTGAAGAACAGAGAATCAAATTATTGATGCCAAATTGGAATCCTAGTTCATCAGAGTCACTTATACAGGACAGATTTAAGCCAAGTACAGGCACAAGGGCTCTGAAGCAGTTGTTCTTGGTTCTCACGATTCTCAGACTGAACAGAACATAACATTAGCCCCAATTATTCACATCCCAGTTTAAGATGCATCCTAGCCCAGATATCCACTTTAAGGAACAGTTCATGGTACAGAATCAAAAGATTCAAGAAAAGAAAGAAAAAGATCAACGAGCAATAAGTGGAGGAACTCCCGACATTGCAGCTCAGCCAAAGAAAAATGATAGAAATTTAAGTAAGAAAAGGGCAGAGGCTTTTACTGTTCTATAGCTACAAGGCAATATTGAGTTGTGGCAATAACATGTTAGATAGTTTACAATAGATGTGAAGAATTTCTGAAGTGTGTGTTGTTAATACAAAGAAAGATCAGAAATTCCACTAACTAAACTGTCAACTGACTCTTCTTTCAAATCCTCCCACGCCTCTGAACCAGCAAGAGCCTTCTTCAACTGTTTAATAAGCTCATCTTCCTCCTCTGGAATTCCTAAGTCCCAAACCCTAAAGATATCCTCAGTGGAAGGCTCTTCATTTGTTGTCAATCCTGCATCAAGTTCGGAATCTTCAGAATCATTTGCTGCCGCACTTTCGTCCTTGTAATTTGGCAAAAAAGGATCTTTTACTGAAGTTTCCGAGAGAGGTTCCAGAAGAAGTTGGGAAAACAAAACGCTTGTTCCATTCTCGATCGTAGACCCATCACTTCTTGTTTCTGTTTCTTCAATTGCTGGAATAGATTCACGCTCTATTCCTTCAACAAATTCAACAAAGTTTGATGACCCTACTTCACCAGGAGGAACCATTTCCATATCATTCCCATCAAGAAAGCTATTAGTTTCAGGAACGGTAGATTTGTGTGATCCCTGCTGCGAAAGAATTTCGATCAAAGCATCTGTGATAGAATTCCAGTCCCCACCTGGAATTTCAGGGTCTTTAACCAAGCAAGAATCAACCCAAGCTAAATCTTCAGTAGAAAGAGGGTCTCCATTCTGGCTAGAAATAGAAGAACCATGAACAAGAGAAGCAATAGAGCCTTTCATCTTCTCATCACCAAAAGCCACCGCTAACGTACCGACAAAACATTGACACCTGAATCCCCAATTGTACAAAACCAATTTAAACCTACTTCAAATCAAATATAAACCCAACTACACCTGATTTCAAAAGGGTCAACAACCTAATCACTCAGTTCATAATTAACGGACACACACAGATGCATGTTGCAAGAGTGAAAAAGAGAAACATCAAAATTTATGATTACAGACGTAATAACCAATGACATTTCGCATGGAAAAGAACACCCAGAATCACTTTGAAACCTTAGTATCAAGTTTCCAACTTTCCATTCGATTACGATTGATAAGAAACTAGTTCACTGAACCAACAAAAGTCGGCTTTCTCAAGAGAAAAAGGAGAGAAGAAACGGAACATTACCGTCGGCCAACGAAAATCAGGCACCGCTGAACATGACTTATAAATGCTTCGAATTGGACTCGATTAAGATAAAGTACCAAACTGAAATTGAAAAATGGATGGCTTTTAGATAGGGTTTTGCCTATTCCCAATTCGATTGGGGCCAAAAATTATTAAAATTCCGTTGCCGGGAATCGAACCCGGGTCTTTCGGGTGAGAGCCGAATATCCTAACCGACTAGACTACAACGGATTTGTGCTTTTGATGAAGAATACGTTTTTATATAAAATAAACCAGAGCGTTTGGCGAATTTTGTTGCCCGTATCAGTTCGTACCAGCTCGCTCCGTTTTCCACCCCATAATAGGTTTCTTATCTTTTCTTTTTTTTAAAAAAAAAAAAGAAAAATTCAATGAATGAAAAAAGATACAAAAATAAGAGTATTCTAGGTAAAAACCGAAACACCAACAGCAAGGAACCCATCTAATCATACTGGAAAATACAGCATAAAGAATCAAAACACAAAAGCATCAGAACTTCAAATATGGTTGGAGTTAAATGCGGCAATGTGAGCAGTTCATTGATGCCTTTTCCACCTTACTTGAAAATGCATTAGGAAGTGTTGTGGCTAAGAATCCATAAATGCGTAAAGATGAGCTGCAACGTGGTTGTAACTTCTTATTCGTAATGATCTCCCGAATGTCCGTGAAAATTAGGAATAGCAAACACTCTTTAGTGGATGGTTGATCCTAGAACCGTCTGAGGTTGCGTTACTGCTATAACCTGTAGATACAAACACCCAAGACAATTACAGGAATTGAGCTACTTTATTCATTACTGATATCGTAAATTTATACACAACTAGGAGTTTCCAGATTACATGACATACACGGTTAAGATACATGATAGAATGGTTAAGATATATGATACGTATTACAATTGATGTAGAGAAAATCTCGGAGAATATACACACGTTATCTACAGTCCATAGCTTCCCTCAAGATGGAGCTCCTAGAGGAGAGTCCAATCTTGTCTCGGAACAGAAGAAACGGTGGTCGAGATAGTGGTTTGGTAAGGGCATCCGCGAGCTGATCTTTGGAGGAGACAGGCGTAACCCGTAGGGAACTTGACTGGACTTGCTCTCGAATAAAGTGAAAATCGATGGCAATGTGTTTCATGCGAGAGTGAAACACCGGATTCGAACAAAGATGAGTAGTGCCGATATTGTCACAGTAAATCACAGGCCTAGTGGGAGTAATAATCCCAAGTTCAGTCAGTAGAGAGCATACCCAGCGCAATTCGGCAGCAGTGGAGGCCACGGACTGATATTCAGCTTCGGTGGATGATCTGGCGACAGTGCGTTGTTTCTTGGAGCTCCAGGAGACGAGGGTGCTGCCAAGAAACACTAAGTAGGCTCCAGTGGAGGTGTAATCATCACGATTGCCAACCCAGTCCGCATCAGCAAAGGCATGCAGAGCAAGAGAGGGAGTTATCCGAATAGGAAGAGATAAGTCCAATGTGCCACGAAGATAGCGAAGGAGTCGTTTAGTGGCAAGCCAATGAAGCGATGTTGGAAGATGCATGAATTGCGACAACTTATTCACAGCAAAGGCAATGTCAAGGCGAGTAAGAGTAAGATACTGAAGCCCGCCAATGACCGAACGATATTCAGATGGATATGGCAATGGAGACCCTGACATGAGCTGAAGTGGGGAGTTAGTCGCCATAGGAGTAAGGGCCGGTTTGGAGTCAAGCATATGTACTCGATTGAGAAGATCAACAATGTACTTGCGCTGGGAGAGAAGTAAACCTGTGGGATGTGGAAGGACTTCAATGCCAAGAAAATAAGTCAGGGGACCAAGATCTTTAATGGAGAACCTGGTAGAGACACTGTTAATGAATTGCTGAACCAAGGTAGGATCCGGACCAGTGACAATAATGTCATCAACATAGACTAACACATACATCTGAATGACAGACCAATGAAGGATGAATAATGACGTGTCCGACTTAGAATTGAAAAATCCTAAGGTCAGAAGAAATTGTCGTAGTTCAGAATACCAGGCCCGAGGCGCCTGTTTGAGACCGTAAATGGCTTTGTGCAGTTTGCAGACATATGTGGGAGCATCTTTGTTAACAAAGCCAGGCGGTTGAGTCATGTAGACATCTTCATGTAGTCGACCTTGGAGGAAGGCATTATTCACGTCTAGTTGTCGAAGGCTCCACCCTTTGCTAACCGCAATAGTCAAAACAATTCGGATAGTGGTAGGTTTGATGACTGGATTGAAGGTATCATGGTAGTCGACCCCAGGATGTTGATGAAACACCTTAGCTACCAGACGTGCTTTGTACCTGTCAACATTGCCATTGGAAAGATATTTAATTCGGAATATCCATTTACAGCCAACAAGATTGGTTGCCTCCTCCGGTGGTACCAATTCCCAGGTACCATTGCGGATGAGGGCATCAAATTCCTCAGCCATGGCAGAGCGCCACTTGACATCGCGAAGAGCCTCGGTGATGTTGTGAGGTTCAGGATGATGAAGAGAGCTAGAGGTGATGGAGTATGCAAACTTAGGATTTGGTTTGTGAATGTGATTTTTTGATCGGGTCTGCATGGGATGGGTGTTAGGTGCGGATGGAGGGAGGATAGGATGGGCAGAAGGAGGAGCATTCTCGATGGTGGAAGAAGAGCTGGATGCGGGAGGGTGTGTCTCTAGAACTTGATTGGCAGGAGTGGTAGACGTAGGTAGAATAAAGAATGGGGGGAGCCAAGAGTCCGGAGTGTCGTCATCCGGACGAGGAAGGGATGGTGTGACGGATTGCATAGGAAAGTCATTTTCAACAAAACGAACATGTCGGGAGGTAAAAATACGGGAGGTGGATAAATCAAGGCATAAGTAAGCACTTTGAGATGTTGAATAGCCTAGGAAGACACAAGGTTTGGAACGGAAAGCTAGTTTGTGAGGGGAGTATGGACGTAACCAAGGAAAGCAGAGGCAACCAAAGACTTTTAATTTTTCGTAGTTTGGTAGACGATGGAATAGCCGAAGGTAAGGAGAGTCCATGGCTAGAGTTGGGGTTGGTAATCGATTTATTAAGTAGACAGCAGTTGAAAAAGCATAGTTCCAGTAGGAAAGTGGCATGTGAGCTTGGTGTAATAGTGAAAGCCCAGTTTCAACTATGTGTCTATGACGACGTTCGGCAATGCCGTTATGCTCTGGAGTATGAGGTGGGCTAGTATAATGAGAGATGCCCGAGTCAGATAAAAAAGAGGACAAGGCAAGATACTCCCCACCGTTATCACTATAGAGAGTTTTAATTGTGGTAGAAAACAAGTTCTCAGCCAAAAGTTTGAATTTTTTAAAAGCAGGCAAAACATCAGACTTTCTTTGTAGCGAAAAATACCAAATATATCGAGTATGGTGATCAATAAAAACCACATAGTACTTAAACTGATCAACAGACACAAGTGGCGAAGTCCACACATCTGAATAAATAAGTTCCAAGGGATGATGAGATGTCAATGTAGATCGATAAAATGGCAATTTATGACTTTTACTACTTAGACAAGCAGTGCAGGATTTATTATCAGAAACAGAAGAAACAGGAATTTTGAAAAATTGAGCAACATGACGGACAATGACAGGAGCGGGATGACCGAGTCTGCTATGCCAAAAGGAGAGTGGCGCACGCACAGTAGTGAGATGCAGCACCGGAGCAGTAGAATTGGAAAGTGGCCATTCATACAAGCCATGTTTAAGAAGACCCTTCAGTAGGATTGTGCCTGTTGTTAGATCCTTCACAAAGAAAGCAAAAGGAGTGAATTCAAT
>JANTPM010000245.1:46162033-46179708 GCA_025434745.1 Erythroxylum divaricatum | reverse complement strand
TGACAACAAATCTTTCATTATTATTGTTGAAAGTTTGAACAAATTAGAGTTTATGTAGTTCGTGCAGTATTGACTTGATGATAATTTGTCTTTGTCTAATTGAATCTTTGTAGAGCGAAATTATTCAAGAATCAAACTTGTCAAAGTTCAAGTCCCAAGTACAAAGTTCTCAGGAACTTTAATTTTCTCCTCCTTGTATCTTCAGCTGCTAAGTACAACTAAGTAACAACAATTGACACATAATTTCATGTTAAGAGGACCTTTTCTTGTTTCTTGAACTGGGGGAGATTTGAGTGTGATTTTGGGTTATAGCGAGTGTACAGGGAGAAAATGTTCTGGTTTTTTTAGGGTGTGCGATGGAATATGGAAAATGTGTGTATAATGGTTGGGGTATTTGTTTTCTTTAGTGGGATTTAGTGGAACTATGAAATTGAGTAGTGTTGACGCAGTAGGATGCTGATTTATAGGTGGAAAATGAAACAGATGGGATAAGATCAATTTGGGAAATGCAAACTTTTTCAACATTTAGGTTTGGTTATGTAGGGTACAGCTTGTGATTCTGCTGGGACATGAGAGGTTTGTTAGGAGGTGTTCAATGTAGGCTTTATGTACTCTCTCGGGTCCTGTTTAGGCATTTCTGAAACAGTTTATCCATGGAATTGTGGACAAGGAGGAGCTACGGCAACATTAGAAACTTGTGATACTCTTCACTTTGAAGAGTGTCAGCAAGGTTGCCTTGGTGCTTCCGTAACATTATTGTTATCTCGTCACATCACTTTTTAACAAGTGATGGCGATTTTTCTTTCTCAGCATCCTCAAAATGATATCGTTTCTGGTTTGGAGGGACATGTTGCCCGGGGATCAAAACAAATTGAAGCAGGTGAATGTCAGTAGAAGTATTTTCATTCACTATCATCTGACATTGAACTGTCAAAGCTAAGAATCTAACATTTCTGTTCTTTGCATTTATTTTATTTTGACTTGGTTTGCAATAAAAGAGGCGAATAGAAGATTTGAAGCAAAATTAACATCTGTATGCAATCATGCGGTCCATTTAGGGGGTAATTCTGAGGTTTGTCAGAGCCGATAATTGTCTGTCTGGATGTCCAGTCCTAGCAGTCCGATTCGATCGTCACTGCATTTTTTCAAGTGACAACTGGATGTCCAGTCTCAGTTGCGCTTGAAAGGAAATATTAGAGTATTTCATATTCACTAAACATGAAAACGTTAAAGGATTTATAAGTGGTAAGGGTCAACTATCCAAATGATTAGTTCTATTCATTTTATCAACAATTAACCCCATCATAATCCTTGTTAATGGGTTCTACACTCTAATCATATTAAAAATTCTAATATGGTATCAAAGTCGATGATTGTCTGTCTAGATGTCCAGTCCCAACGATCCGGTCCGGTTATCACTACATTTTTTCAAGTGACAACTGGATATCCAGTCTTAGATGCACTTGAAAGGGAGTGTTAGAGTATCTCATATTTCTTAAACATGAAAATATTAATGAATTTATAAGTGGTAAAGGTCAACTATCCAAATGATTAGTTATAGTCATTTTGACAATAGTTAACCCAAGTCATATTCTTATTAATGGATTCTACATTCTACCCATGATAAAAATTCTAATAATGAGATCTCCTTGTCGCAATCCTCTAACCTATATGATCATGCTTGAGGGCTCCCTGTAGGAAACTCTGGTAATGAGTAACTTTACTCATAAGTGGTTATCTTTTCTATATATTTTATTTGATTTTGAAGATATAATTAATACATAATTATTAAAATATTAATTAAATATCAATAATATCAATCTATTAAAAATATAACCCTGAGATTAATTCCTATATAAATCTGATTAATATGAATTTTTAATAAATAAATTGTAGGGTTCTAATTTATCATTTAGAAAAATTTTAAAAATTTAATTTATTAAATATTGCATGCATTAAAAAAACAAAATATATGTTTTTATGTTTGAAAATATAATTTATTAACACCTTCTTTAAAATAAATACTGAATTAAAAAATTTATGTATAATTCAATATTTATTTTAAAATAATTTATTTTTTATTTTAAACATTTAAAATAAAAATATATTATTTTAAAAATTTAAAATAATATAATAAATTCATAAAAATTTTGTGCTTAAATATTATAATTTCCTAAATTATTTTAAAAAGTAATTAATAACGAATTAATTCATATAATTTTTTCGCAAATATAATAAAATAAAAAATTGATACTTAAAATTCTGTTATTTCACAAGCGATGCTACGGCACGCTTGTTGTTAAAGTTCCAAGCCCAAAACCTAGCAAACCTCAATTAGGCCTCCAAGGCTTTGATTAATCGGGTCATGGGTGGCCTTGTTCAACCCTTGAATGTACCGAAGCCACGCCCAAGGGGCAAATCAGCTTTTGTTTCTAATCATCCACAGATTCCCAGATTCCTCGTCCGTACACCGTAGCTTCTTCAAAGGCGGTACACGCTCTCCGTAACGTTGCTGAGTTCGTAAACCCTAAGGTTTGTCCCTTTGATCTCTTTCAAGATTCTTTTGTTTCAGTTATGGGGTTGAGTGTAATCGTTTTCAAAAAGGCGTGGTGTGCTTTGAAATCTCATCTTTTACCCGTTGTATTGTGATATCTGGATCTTGTTTATGCTAGTTTGGCTTGCAATTTTGTTTTTTGGGGTAGGATTTAGTGGGTTTTTTAAAAATCTCGGTGTTCGATTACAGGGTCACTGCGATTTTGGGTTTTCTGGGTTTAGGATGATAATTCATTGGCTGGTAGATAATTCGTAGTTGTTATAACTATTTTGGTGCGTTCCTCTTTATAGAGTACTTTTTAGTGGAAACAAACCTTGTTAAATCCGTGATTTGTTTTTGAGAATGTTCAAAGCCTTTATCTCGTTGTTCTCATTTGAAAATTTCATGTAGTGTGGGTTATTTGGTGTTACTTTATACTCTAATGGTACTCTGCAATAAGTCAAAACAGCTTATGAATTTGTTGAAGCTCTTAAAATTTTGGAAATGGATTTGGCGTGCTCATTTTCATGGTGTAGCATATTTCAGAGTGGAGGAAGCGTTTGGAGACTTCTGTTGCCAATTAAGAGAGCGTGGTTTTCGTTTCACATGGTTGTTCTTTTTGGAGAACTCTTGTTCTGCGCTTAAATCTGTTTTGAAACCTGGTTGCTCAGGTTGAGTTTATGGTCTATTTTTCATGTCTCCTGGATTTTCCAGACTAGGTTCGTACTGTCTGAGGGCTCCAAATTGATCTTTTCTTTATTATGGTCAAAAACTCAGAGAGGTCCCTATTTTTCTCTTCCCTTTTGTCTCTTAGAACTGTTATGAACCAGGTTTGAATGGTCGGTTAAGAAGATGGGATTCTTTTACATTTTTAGAACTACCTGAGCTTGATGTTTCGTGGGGAAGGACAAAAGTTTATGTTTGCTTCAATGAAGTGGATGCCGAAAATTTCATTAACTGCTGGTGTTGGGTGCAAGGATAGGGCTGACGTGTAACTGGTCCAGAGTGGGTTTCTTGTTAAAAAGTTTTGTTGTTCTTGTTGGGGTTTGGTGTTTTGTTTTGGAGGGATGGTGAGGAATTTGAATTTTAGTAAATGGATGATGACGGGTGTGGTTGTAATGTGGACAGGGAGGGGACAGCTGGTGTTGTTGGTGGTGGTGTTTTTTGCTGAACAGTGGTGGTAGGTTTTAAGGGTAAGTTTGAAATATGAGTTCAGACAGCAAGAGTCCAAGCAGGAGCAGGAGCAGGAGCAGGAGCCCAATGGATCGTAAGATCCGCTCTGATCGCTTTTCCTACCGTGGTGCACCTTACAGACGAGAGTCTCGTCGGGGTTACAGGTTTTCTGGATTTCAATAATTTAGCTTATCTCACTTTTTGTGCTCTGGGAGTGGCCTTGTGGAGTGAAATGTGTGTTAGATATGCTACTTGGTGTGCCTGATACTCAAACTGCTTGCTTTAAGGAATTTTTGTGATGATGTAAATGGGAAACTTCAAGCTCATGTAATAAATATTGATGTCTGGTCTATTACATGTTTCTGTGAGGTTGAGTAATGTAGATGAAGTCTACTTAAGGTTGACTAACAGTGCTGCAGTGCTCTTACATGAATTTATCCTTTTGATATGCTTCTAAGTCCTGCTTAATAGTTAGTTTGTTGTGGTTTTATAGCAGCCAAAGCAATCTATGCAAGAACTGCAAAAGGCCAGGTCATTTTGCTAGAGAGTGCCCAAATGTGGCAATATGTCATAACTGTGGCCTTCCTGGGTATGGATCCTTGCTATGCTGTTGATGTTTTTCGGCATACTGTTCAAGTATTACTTGTACATTCATGTCATCCATACTTTTCAGTGTACTTTTGCACAGATTGTTTCACCGAGGTTTGTGCTTCATTGCAATTGGCCAAATTTTACTGTAGAAGCTTGAGATTTGCACAATTTGAATGCTCAATGACTTCACTGCTGCTCCTGCTTGTTTGGGGAACTCATGTCTTTAACCATTTTTTTGAACTTTGATCATGCATGTTCTTAAACTAGAGAATCCTCTGTTAGCTCACAGCTTTAGCATCTCCTATTTTATGATTTCTTATAGGAGTATTTAGCATTGTTTTTCACCTTGGTAGTTCCCAGTAAATAAAATTTTGGTAATCATATCTGCTCAAGCAATTCTTAGGGGGGCTTCAATGTTGAGTCTTTTGTGCTTTCATGTAGAGTGTTTGGTTAATTCGGGATGAAGAGGTCTGCTTTGCATATCATGTTCAGTTTATCATTCAGTTTCATCTGCAATGTTCCTGTACCGCAATCTTGATGGATAATCACGGTCTTCCAAAAACTTGGAGGCATTTAGTTTTCTTGGAAAATTAGTATGTGAGCTCATATCTATTCAAGATTATCAAGTGTGCATAAATGTACTCGTGTTTTTTTTCGTTATTTTTCTTGGACACGACAAATGATTACTGTGAATTTGCTCAACTTAATGTGTTCATGCCATCTTGTAGGCATATTGCTTCTGAGTGCACCACAAAATCGCTATGCTGGAACTGCCGGGAGCCTGGGCATATGGCCAGCAATTGTCCAAATGAGGGCATCTGCCACACCTGTGGAAAGGCTGGGCATCGTGCTAGGGACTGTACAGCTCCACCAATGCCACCTGGTGATCTGAGGCTGTGCAACAACTGCTATAAGCAGGGTCATATAGCAGCTGATTGCACAAATGATAAAGCCTGTAACAACTGCAGAAAGACGGGTCATCTAGCACGGGACTGCCCGAATGAACCTATTTGCAACCTTTGTAATGTAGCTGGGCATGTGGCTAGGCAATGCCCTAAAGGTAATGTTCTTGGAGATAGGAGTAGTAGCTTTCGCAGTACTGGCTACCAAGACATTGTGTGCAGGAATTGCCATCAGTATGGGCACATGAGCAGGGACTGCATGGGGCCATTGTTGATCTGTCACAACTGTGGGGGACGAGGACATAGAGCAATTGAATGCCCTTCTGGGAGGATGGTGGACCGCTATCCTAGAAGGTATTACTGATGGAGATAAATTGAGCAATATGCCTTGGTCTATCAAGTTTGCTGAATTAGATTTTTAGCTAACTTGAATGTTGTTTTCGGATGAGGAGTGATTTCCAAACTCTACTGGATAGAAAGTGATGCTATGATAGTGACAAGGATCTTGACACATTTAGTTGTGCGGATGTTTGTGTTTGCAGTAAGTGGTTGATTATTGACTTTATGTCAACTTTGTTATCTAATGACTTTTGACTTATAATCTGACATTATAAGCTCCTCTAAACCTTTTGATCATTTCATCTTTGTTATGGCACCTGACCTTGTCACCCTCTAGGATACATTGCATATCTTGTTTTTATGTGCTTGGTGGTCGAGGATTGAAAGTAAAAGTTTCTGTGATGGTACGGAAGGCACGGACTCCGTGAATGCCCTGCACCCTTTTTTCAAATAAGGGAAATCTAGCCGCAACTAGAACCACATGAAACTTTCTGTCCCGGATATGGTGTTTCAATCCTGTTCTATTAAATCTTATCCATATATTTATATAGATTTTACGTAAATGTATAGATGAGATTTAATAGAATATGATAAGAATATTATAATTGAAAACAAGTATTTGTTCTCAATTAGAATCACATTCCTTTTGTTCACAAATATCATAAATAGTTGCACCGAGTATTACCATTAACTGAAAAAAAATCTCCAAAGCAAAGAAAGGTTAGAAGTCCCTTCCAATTCTTTTTCAACTAGGCTCATAGGCTATTCCTGCAATTAAATTTGATACGAAATTGAATTCAAAAAAAGTTTAAGATTTTGGGATCAAAAATTCAGGCTTGAAATGAGATTTAAAATTTTCAATTCAATTTAAATTTTTTTTAATTTTATTTAAAAATGTAACAATGAAGCCCGATTGGAAAGACCCAACCGGCCTACCCCAATTTTCATAGCCCAAGTTCAAACCCTTAGCTGTGCTCTTGACTTGGCGTCCACGCAATACTATGGCGGCCATCCTCTTTCTAACAATATATTTTTATTTTTTCTAGTCATTATTATTTTTAAAATTTTCTAGTGGGAATTTATGTAATTATTCAATTAAATTTTATTAAATCAAGAGTAAATTCATTTATTTCTTAAATTACTTTTAGAGAATCTAAATTATTCATAATTTTTGCAAAATAAATAATTGTTATAATAAGGTATACTAAATCTTTAATTTTAAAAAACTAAAAATACATATATAAAACAATTTTTTAACAATATAAACATAAATCTTATTTAAATGAATCGAGTTAAGAGTTAAATTTGATTCGAAATCTCATTTAATTTAAATTGGGTTTGAGTTCGTATTTAAACTTGTTTAATTATTGGAACAGGTCCAAAACTTGCACGTGAATATTTAAATTAGACTTAGGCCGAAAAGATGTTAATTCACTTTAGTCCATTACTAAATTTGAATTAAATCGACATTCAAATAAATTTAAGTTTGAATAGCATTTGAGTGAAGATCGCTTGACCTAACCAAGCCTAATTTGATCATATTTTAACTTTATTTTTTCAAAATTGGGTTTTCCACCAAGCTGGAGTTTGGTTTGCCCCTGCTCTGCCCAAAACTCGAGGCGTAATGACTACAAAGAAACAATATTGTTTTAAGAAAAACAATATTTTATTATTTAATTTAATTAAAAAAATTAAGTCGGGTTGAACTAAGCTGGACTTAAACTCGTGTTGGACTACCTTGGATCCAATCAGATCTCTGACCGAGTTAGGGCAAAAGCGATTAAATATTAATGCTTTAGTTTTCTTGCGATGGTCCACCCAATCAAGACTACCCATTGGCAAATCTCAATCTCAACCTCTCTCTCTCTTCCTCTCCTGTTTAGTCTTTATTCTCTCCGTCTTTGCTCCAAAAAGACATACGACATATCAGTAATGGAACCCATAATCAAGCAGGGGCCAAAGCTTCTACGACAGGTCTCCAAACAACGTCAGGTAGTTTCTTTTTTTGTAAAACCCTGTGACTTTTTCCCATTTTTTGGATCTGGGTTGTTTGATTTATTAGCTGGGTGCCCTTGAATCGGTTTCCGTTTTGAACTGGGGGAGATTTGAGTGTGATTTTGGGTTGTAGCGAGTGTACAGGGAGAAAATGTTCTGGTTTTTTTAGGGTGTGCGATGGAATATGGAAAATGTGTGTATGATGGTTGGGGTGTTTGTTTTCTTTAGTGGGATTTAGTGGAACTATGAAATTGAGTAGTGTTTACGCAATAGGATGCTGATTTATAGGTGGAGAATGAAACGGATGGGATAGGATCAATTTAGGAAAATGCAAGCTTCTTCAACATTTAGGTTTGGTTATGTAGGGTAAAGCTTGTGATTCTGCTGGGACATGAGAGGTTTGTTAGGAGGTGTTCAATGCAGGCTTTATGTACTCTCTCGGGTCCTGTTTAGGCATTTCTGAAACAGTTTATCCATGAAATTGTGGACAAGGAGGAGCTACGGCAACATTAGAAACTTGTGATGCTCTTCACTTTGAAGAGTGTCAGCAAGGTTGCCTTGGTGCTTCCGTAACATTATTGTTATCTCATCACGGCACTTGTTAACAAGTGATGGCGATTTTTCTTTCTCAGCATCTTCAAAAGGATATCGTTTCTGGTTTGGAGGAACATGTTGCCTGGGGATCAAAACAAATTGAAGCAGGTGAATGTCAGTAGAAGTATTGTCATTCACTACCATCTGACTTGAACTGTGAAAGCTAAGAATCTAACATTTCTGTTCTTTGCATTTATTTTATTTTGAAGCAAAATTAACATCTGTATGCAATCATGCGGTCCATTTAAGGGGTAATTCTGGAGTTTGCTCCTCAAAATTTCAAGCGGTTAGTTTACCTTCAAGTTCTATTGCCAAGAGATTTATGCATAGGCAGATTTCACAACTCGTCAAACCTAATGGAAATCGTGCTTTTCTCGTTGATACATTGGGTCTGGTAATTTCAATCTCACTTGTTCTTTTGTTTGGTTCCAAAACGAATTAGTTCAAAGATGTAGTGGTGTTTAAGCTAGAAACCTAATGATTGGCCTCTTCTTTGTAATTTATGTTTTCAACGTGAAGGTAAGGAGATTGGAAGCACAAGGCGTGCCTTCCAAGCAAGCAGAAGCGATAACAGCCGCTATAACTGAAGTGTTAAATGATAGTTTGGAGAATGTATCCCATTCTTTCGTTTCTAAGCCAGAAATGCAAAAGGTAATAAATTTGAAGGAACAATTATTTTACAACAAATACTTCATTATTATTGTTGAAAGTTTGAACAAATTAGAGTTTACGTAATTCGTACACTATTGACTTGATGATTACGTGTCTTTGTCTGATTGAATCTTTGTAGAGCGAAATGATTCAAGAATCAAACTTGTCAAAGTTCAAGTCCGAAGTTCAAAGTTCTCAGGTACTTTAATTTTCTCCTCCTTGTATCTTCAGATGCTAAGTACAACTAAGTAACAACAATTGACACATAATTTCATGTTAGGGGACCTTTTCTTGTTTCTGGGCTTTTCTCTTGGCTATTGTATCCTATACGATTTTGGTCCGTAAATTAATGATGTGGGATACGGTCATGTTACTCATGTTGTTTCTTCACCACCACGATATGTTCAACATAACTAAACTTGACAATACTTTTGATTCAAACATCCAGTTTAAACATCAAAGCTTATTGAAGTTTTAGCTCAAAGTGATTTATATATTTTATCCACACAAAATATATCTCTACGGCCCTTTGATGGATTTGAATCTTAATTTTGCAGTTTGGTCTCCAACTTTTGTCCAACCCAAGACTTTTCACGATTTATGATGCTATAGTTTGCACATGGTTGTAGGAGAATACATTGTCAACTCAAGTTTGAAAGTGCATATTAAATCCAAAAATATGTTGGTAGGTTCATAGAGTTCTTCAGAAGTCATATTAAGTACTTAATTCGTAGATATTGAAAATACTGGAGTAGGAAGACCATCTGGCCCTTTTGGAAATATTGGAAACAGTATTTGCAATGTACTCTTTCAGGAGATGTTTAAATTTGATAGGTATACATTAGATTTTGTTACCATGTATAATATTAATTTCTTTATCTTAAATTTGGCTTTTCTTTTATCTGTTGTGAAAATTTTAAATGTTGTAGAATTGATTGCCTTAAACTGGCAGACCTTGTTGTTATTTTTTTAATCTTGTGAATCTTATAAATGTAGGAGCATCACTTTTCTATGTTACAACGTGAGACTGAAAAACTACGGAGTGATATAGACAAGATGCGTAGTGAGCTCAGGTTTGTTTTGGGAATCCTTTCACTGGCATCTTTATAATCTTTTCATCCACTTAAATTTCTCAGTTGAAGGTTACCCTCCGAATAGGTATGAAATCGACAAAGTCACTGCTGGACAACGCTTGGATTTAAATCTTGAAAGATGGTAACTTATGCTTACTTCAGTTATACGCTGTGGCATATCAATCTGAATTAGGCTGTTCTAATGCATTCAGTGTCTAGCTAGATGTTCAAAGTGGGGAAATTTTGAGCATTATTCCTTTGTTTTTTTTTTCCCTTCAAGTGTCTGCAGAGAGTAATAAATTGCAAGGATATCATTTGAGGAAGCTTTTCTAGGTTTGCAGTTAGATTGTCTCTCTTCTCAAGGGAGTTACTTGCTCCTCTGTTAAACTCTTAATTTTCAATAGTTTGTGCATGATGGATTTTCAAATGTACCATTTTTATATTTGCAATAAGCCATTTTATTGCTTTCAAAATTGCAATGCATGTTTGCATTCAGCAATCTGTCTTGTATGTGGTGTGTGGGACATGTGACATTTTAAACTCGTTCTGTATGATATTCGAATTGTTCTGTGTGTCAATCTCACTGCTGTTTCACAATGGAAAGTTTTGGAAGACTTGTTAGCTTTGTCTTCTTTATCTGGGTATTTCCCATCTTCATTATCTGTATACTTGCTTGCCTTAACCATTATATATAACTATGTGCAGGCGCATACGTGACGAACTAGCTAATCAAAATGCTGAAACTACCAACCTCACAAACAAGCTCGATCGAGTAAGTTACCGATTTCTGTCAAAAGCTTTTACCCTTCTTTTCTTTTGAGTTGTATTAACAATATTTCTATTCATGTAATAGGAAATTCATGCATTACGAGCTCAGTTGGAAGCTGCAAAGTATGATGTGATTAAATACTGCATAGGTACCCTTGTCTCTATATCTGCAGTTGGGCTTGCTGTTGTTAGAATCTTGATGTAGAATTTGATCAGCAGTTCTGTGACTATTTTTATAGAACTGTAGATAAATTTTTATGATGACTTAGCCCAACAGAAGCAAATTTATTTTTTAGGCATTTTTACGGGTAGAAATACAAAAAAAATCAAGTTGGAAAGAGCACGAATGGATGTTCTTTTGTAACAGAAGTAATGTACTTTAGGAGTCCACAAAGTTTGGAAGACAGACTCCCATATGTTGGGAAGATATTCTGAAGAGACAATTGCTTTTGACTTTTTAGTTTTTGCAATGGTGGAAGCAGTTGGGATTGGAAACTGCTGGGTTTATGACTAGAAAGTTTTTGGTGTCGTTTGTAATTCAAACAGCTCATTCTTTGACTAAGAGAGAACTATAAATTGTGTTGACTTGTAAAATTGTTTCTTATCGTATGAAGATGCCTCTTAGTAACCTTAGGCTTGGCAAAAAAGCCTAAACTCAATACAGATTTGTGATTAAAAAATTTAATTTTAAATCTTCTAATTTTTCAGTTTATTTTTATTTTAGTTTAATTTATTTTAATATCTCTTTTTGTTAAAAATTATTCATTTTTATTAATAAATTGGTTAATTTTTATAAATTAATAAAATTTTATAAATTAAAATAAATCAATTATTTTTTATTAACAATGTTTTTTAATTATATTTCAAAATTTTAAATTTATTCCATTTTTAGTTGATTTTGTGATGCTTTAATACTTTTTAAATTTTTTAAACCTTAAAATTTTTTTATTATAAGGCCAGACTCAAACTTTATCTATTTGAATTTGACTTTAACTCAAAATTTTGTAATTTTTGGCTTTGAAATTTGAATTTACTCAATTTTTTGAATTTAAACTTAGTAATTTATGTTGTATTTTTAGCACATAAATTGGCAATATATTCATTCGAACTTGGAAGTAAAATAATAACATTTTGTTTAAGATATTCAAATTTTAAAATTAGAATTGGTGATCAGTAAGATCTAAGAGTTCATAATATATTATAGTGAAATGTTATTTGGATGGAAGATTTATAATGTCATACAGTGTAAAGTTGTTTAAATGTTATTTGGATGGAAGATTTATAATGTCATATAGTGTAAAGTTGTTTATCATTTTATATTCCATCATAAACATCCCAAATTAGAAGCTTTTTATTTTTACTGTTTGGGAAGAAATGAGATGTATTATGAAATTCTCATTTTCTATTTTATTCCACTATAAATCCTCCTCTCAAGTGATAGGATAATATTCCGTTCCATTCTATTCTACTAATAAACCTCCAACTAAATATTGTTTAAAATAATGATATTTTATTTAAATAATTTAAATTTTAATCAATTAAAATAAATATTAATTTATTCTTTAAAAAACTAGTTTACAGTATGTTTGCCTTTGGTAGATATAAACGAATTTTCTTTTTTTTTTAATTACGTGAGAAAGCACAATTTAAGTCTAAAAAATAAAATTAAATGATATTTTAAAATACTAATCTTTTTTTTTCTGTTCCCTTCATTTAAATTATTTTTTTCAAAAGAAGAAACATATTCTTAGGTATAAACAACATAAAATTCCAAATAGAATAACATAGCCTCAAATTAATCTAAAATCTCAACAATAAGAGACAATACACCAAATTAAAGAATTTTCAGAATCTATTTTTTTCAATAATTAAAAAATTTAACTATTCGGTTGATTCAGAGTAAAATTTTGAAATATCTAATTTTCGGTTCAATTTTTAATTTTTTAGTTTGAATTATTTTAATAACTGTTGTTATTAAAAACATATTAATTTATTAATGAATCAGTTAATTTTTATAAATTAATAAATTTTATAAAAATAAATCAAATAATTTTTAATTAAATTTTAAATTATTTGATAAGTAATTATAAAATTTTTAATTATTTATCAATTTTTAAATTTTATTTAATCTTTAGCCGTAAGACCAATTTATATTTTAGACCTTCAATTTTTTATTTTATTGGTTTAGTTTTTAATTTTAAAAATATTAATTTTTTTTATTTTTTAATATTTTGAGATAAAATAAACCTGTTTGACAATAAATAAATGAGCAAAATTGATATTATCAAAATGTGAAACACACATTTTCCATCAAACCGCACTCTTTTTCCGACACGTGTCGAGCTCCTCGTCGACCTATTCGAAATTGAATTTTTTGAGGTTCGGACCAAAGTCACTGTAAAAACTTCCCCATTTGTTGTCGCTAATCGATCAGACCAAAGCACTCTCCTGTCTCTGCCCTTGCCGTCCGAGATCAGATCGAATAGGGGTCACACGAAACTTGTCGATCATAGATAACTTGTCAATCAGTGGATGGAAGCTATAAGGAAACAGGCCACGAAGCTTCGAGAACAGGTAGCCAAGCAACAGCAGGTAATTCACAAACCCTAATTTTTCTTGTTTGGGGATTCTATTCCCTTGATCCGAGCTGATTGTTGATCTGTGATTCACTTCTTTTTTTGATTGGTTTCTTTTGATTGATTTGGAGAGTATTCGATTGTAGAGAGAAAAAGTTGATGATTTTGTCAACGTGAGATGGAACATTGGATGCTGATTGTTGCATTTATTGTTGATTTAAGTTTTTAATTTTGACTTTGATAATTTTGCAGTGTTATGTGTGTTATAGGCTTGATGAACATTTTTTTAAAGCTGAGTATTTGGGTGAAAATAGATGAATTTTGGCTTTCAGGCTGTTCTGAAACAGTTTGGGGCTTCTGGGTATGGAAGTTCAGACACGGTTATTACTGATGAAGCAGAACTGTCTCAACATCAAAAGCTTGAGAAGCTCTTCATTTCGACCCGCGCTGGGAAGGTTGTTACTCGTCGAATGCATGCTTAATACCTTAGTATTCCACTTTTGAGCAGATGGTGATGGATTTTTTTTTTTTTGGGTAGCATTTTCAAAGGGATATTGTTCGTGGTGTGGAGGGGTATATCGTCACTGGATCGAAACAAGTTGAAATAGGTAAATGGATCCACATTACTGTTGCTGTTATCCAACATTGAGCACTGGATTTCAAGGCGTTATTGTCGTATTTTGTTCATTTGTTGTTTTCAACAGGGACAAAGATATCTGAAGATAGTAGAAAGTATGGTTCTGAAAATACTTGTACCAGCGGTAATACATTGTCAAAGGCTGCATTAAATTATGGACGTGCTCGTGCTCAAATGGAGAAGGAACGAGGAAATTTGTTGAAAGCCCTTGGTACACAGGTGTGGTTAGTTGGTTTTATACCCTTTAATATAGATATTCATCATTCTATTTTTTAGTCTGCAAGTGTGGGGTGAATACTTGTAACTCTACTTGTTTTGATTTTTGCTTACAGTCAGTATGTATCCTGAATCTGTTACTAACATAGCCATAAATTTGGCTTTGTTTCCCGATTTAACACACATATTCTACAACCTTAATTCAACTTCACCTGTGGCACTGGCATAGGTTGTCCCTCAATAATATAACCAAATAGATCAAAATCTGGACTAGGATTTTTTATTTTATTCAAATTTGCAAATAAAGTCAATTATCTAAGCCTTCCCTTAGCATTTTCATTCCATGGTGTCAGCTTGTAGATGACATGGGAGTACTGCCACCATGGGATGGAATCAATTAAATAGAAAATGAAATGCTAAATAAGTGTACCTTAAGTGGCCTTTTATTTTTTTGTTTCATCCTATCATTTCCTATTTATTTGTTACTAATATATTTTTTGAACTTCTGAAAATTGTGGACCATTTTCTCCAGATGCTTGTTTGAGTATATGGTGTTATATTTGTTAGGTTGCAGAGCCATTAAGAGCAATGGTAATGGGTGCTCCATTGGAGGATGCTCGACATCTTGCTCAACGTTATGACAGAATGCGACAAGAAGCTGAATCCCAGGTATTCCAGTGATAAACTTGCCAACTCACAAAATTTTGTATGTGTACAAATGCATTGACTTTCATGAGCTTGATTTGTTAATCTTTTGTGTTTCTTAATTCTGTCATGCATTCTTTTCTTGTCTGCTCCTTTCTGGACAATCAAATGTGTACTATGGGTCATTATACATATCACTGAGAAAACTGTTGGTGCCATGAAGCTTGAGTAAGTTTTCAGATCTTCTTTCAGTAACATATCTGTTGAACCTATACAGGCTATTGAAGTTTCTAAACGTCAGGCGAAGGTCAGAGAAATGCCAGGCAATCATGAGATTGTTATGAAATTAGAAGCAGCAGAAACAAAATTGCAAGATCTGAAATCAAACATGGCAATACTGGGGAAAGAAGCTGCTGCTGCAATGGCTGCAGTTGAAGCTCAACAACAGAGGTTGACACTACAGCGTCTTATTGCTATGGTATGGTGAAATATCTTCTAGTTTCGCCATACACTTGATAAAGTTTGGATTTTGTGCCATGAGGAGGTCAGAGTGAAGCTTATTCTTCTGTATTTTGTTAAATTGAAGGTTGAAGCAGAACGTACTTATCATCAGAGAGTCCTTCAGATACTTGATCAGCTTGAAGGCGAGGTACGGGTCTGTGATGTTTTGTCCTTTCACCAAGCATTCCCTTTCACTATTTGCTTAGCTACAATTGGAGGTCGTATATTGTTTCTTACTTCCATTTTCAACCATCATCCACCGCTTGTTACTATTGATAGATGATAGCAGAACGGCAACGAATTGAAGCACCTCCTACCCCAAGTGTAGAGAGCAATATGCCTCCACCTCCACCATATGAAGAAGTAAACGGTGTATATGCTTCTCAAACAAGCAATGGTTCAACAGACAGCTTGGGTTACTTTTTAGGGGAGGTTAGTAACCAAATTACCCCCTTGATACTTATAATTTTACCATGAATGATCCAACGCAATTTATGGTAGTTTAATTTTTATGGTCATGTATTGCATTATACTGCAGGTGATGCATCCTTACCACGCTGAATCTGATGTGGAGCTGACTTTATCTGTTGGTGACTATGTTGTTGTGCGAAAGGTCCAAACTTTTGTGAGATTGCATTTGGGATTGCCTTTTGCATCTGAACGTTTTGTGTTGTCAATTGAAATTTAATGCAAATTGTTAAAAAGTTTGTTCTATTCTCTTTACATTACAGGTGTCAAATAACGGATGGGCAGAAGGAGAATGCAAAGGAAAAGCAGGTTGGTTCCCATTTGGATACGTTGAAAGAAGGGAACGTGTCTTAGCAAGCAAAATCGCCGAAGTGTTTTAAGGTGCTTTCATGGTTTTGGCTTCTGAATTGAAATATAAGTTGTACGGTCTTCTTTGTGAGGCGTAAAACATGCGGTTGAAGGTGGAACATTTTGTCAACACCAATTTAAGGCCATAGGTTCCTCTGTTGTGATATGTTACAACTTCTTCCAGTGGCCTCAGTTATATGAAATGTCTTTCGTGTATTGCCCCCCTTGTGTTTTTCTTTTCAATTCTGCAACAAAGTGATGTAAGATTTTGACCAAAGTTGTCGATATTATGAATGAATGAGTTAAGAAATGCTTCTCCAAACTTTTGGGTTTGCTTGCATGTTTTTACTTTTGCAAGGTAATAATCGAAGGTCATGCTTATGATGAAAAACTCATTTCTGGTTCCCTTCACTTCACTACCCATCAGAACTTGTACTCATCTCTACCTTCGTACAGACACACCATACTCTGACTAGAATGAGGCATGTAGAGTTTTTTCCAAGCTGTGATTGCAAATTTTGAAGCTGATATAGCATAAAATAGGACTGGAAGTTTTAGCCTGATTTTAGTCCACTCCTATAAACTTAATCACCTTGGTGCACCAGGAAGGGAATGGGAATTGGTGGCTTAGTATTAATATAAAAAAGGTATTTTTTTCTCATCATTCTATGATTTCTTTGAGTTCTTTATTATATGATAGTGCATAGAACCCCTCCATCGCAATCATTATTATGAACATTTACTTGCTTTAATTTCCTTTATCCTAATTTAATTCAACATTGCAATTCAAGCTTCTCCTTGCAATCCATACTTTTAAACATTCAGAAGTGAAGGGATATGGTCAACTTGGCAGGGTAAAGAATTATTCTCAAGTGCACTGACTAGCTACAAGTGCCTTGGGTGAGAGAGAATCAAAAACTGCTAAAGCTAGTTAGAAAGCTTGAACTTGGTGAGAAAGAGGGTGATAGGTATTGGCATTTCATTTGTAAATAAAGTTGGTAAATAACATTCCTGGTTAAGTGTGGTGGCAATACATAAGGTATACAAACAATCCAGGAAGGCAAACAGATACAGATAAAGGCACGTCAGCTTTCCATACACAGGAGTCCATGAGCTTAAGCACCCTGAACAAAATTAAAATAAGATTTTGAAGACCTTGTCAGAAAGAGTCTGATTTTTGTGATTATGAACTTCTGTGCCACTTGTCGATTTGCAGAAAGACACGCGAGGAGGACAGAGATTACAATGAACAGTAGAACAACCTGCATGGAGATAACAAGAGAAATCAAACGATGTTCTTTTGACTTTATGTACCAAAGTGTAGGTAATGTGCATCCAACTGCAACGTTTGGACTATCTCATTTATCTTAAACTGATCAGAGGGGATGTGAAAAGATAAATGAGTTTCCTAGTAGTTATTTGCATGTTTTGATACAAAGAAAAGAAGATTATTAATGCAGAATGGATGAGGATATTTTTCATCGAGTGAAGCTAAACATGGCAGACAAGAAAACTAAAGTGAAGCTAAACATGGCAGACAAGAAAACTAAAGTGAAGCTAAACATGGCAGACAAGAAAACTAACTTCATTATTTCATCAGAAACTCACCACAACAGATTTATATAAGATTTCCTGATAGAACAGAGAAAAGTAACATGTCAGATT
>JANTPM010000245.1:46102770-46113718 GCA_025434745.1 Erythroxylum divaricatum | reverse complement strand
TCTAGGGCTCTTGGGGTGGGGTCTTAACTCTTAAGGGATTAGGATAAGGCCGGCTAAACTGGAATACCTAATGTAATAAAAAAAAGTAAATGATCAACTATCTCTGCATGTTATAGATGAAGCACGTGTGTGGTACTTACATTGTTTGACCAAGTCTTGCATAGTTGTTACGATGGATTAAATCTGCACATATTGTTATCTATTTGTTAGGTAGTTTAAATTCAAATTCATCTCCTTTATTATAGGATTAATCTTGTACCAGAGTCATGTATTTAATTACTTGTAAAGTTATCAATGAAGTTACATTTTTCTTCACAAATTCTTTACCTCTTTACATGTACTTGATCAAAATTCCTAGTTCAAGTATCTGAAAATTCTGATACAACAACTTTGTGGTGGTTCGGAGGATTGTGCTATTATTTCTTTATCGCTTTCAAGAATGTTAGGAAGTGAGTTGTGGATTCTGAGACAGTCTACAAGCGTTAAACATTGGTAAGTAAGAAATTGTTTAGGACGTGTAGAAGTAAGAAGCTCTGCAACAGTTGCATGAAAATGCATACACTCAAGAGAACACATTATCACATATTTTATGCAAGAAAATGCACATATGACATGCCCGAAGTAACTAAGAAAGAAGGTTTGATCATTTGATGTAACCCACAACTCCGTCGATGCTGCTTTATCGCTCTAGTACGATTTAAAAGGTGAATACCCTAATGGAGTTTGATAAAATTTTTCCGGTTTGACATGAGATGCTTGGAAATGTCACACTTAAAGATACCTGGAACTCGATCTTGGTGTCCGTTAATGCAACTGCAACGTCAGTTTGGTTGAAATTATACCAGTAGGTTCTTCTTTTTCCCTATATACACCTAAAAAAAAAAAAAAAAAACCCAGTAGACTTGTCAGTAAATGTTTTTTTCAAGAGATCTTTTTTTCAGAATAATTTTTTCAAAAAGTCTTTGATTATCGTTTATAAAAAAAAATTGAAAAGACCTTCATACAATAAAATATTTAATAACATAAAAAAATATTTTTAATTTTAACTATATTTTATTTTATAATAAAAATTATTTATACATATAAATATGAGTTAAAGTTTATTAAAAATATACAAATCACAATATATTAATTATTATATAATTTTAAACCATATAAAACATAAATGAAAATATATCTAATCAAAACTTTTATATGGATTATAACATAAGTAAAAATAAAATATAAAATAAATATTAAAATTTATTAAAAAATCAAATAATATTATATAAATTTTAAAATAAGTTTATAAGTATTATGAAAATTATGTGTAAAACATAAGAAACAAAAAGGGACTCATTAATTAATCTAAAAATCTACTTTTTTTTAGAATTCTTAAATTTAAATTTTTTGAAAAATTATATTTTAATTGTCAAAAAATTTATATCTATTATATAAATATATTTTATTTTACAACTAAATATTTATTTTTTAAAAAAATTATAATTAAAAAAATTACTTATTAGTCTCTCAAAGCCCATTCAAACATCAAACATCAAACATCAAGTAGACTGGAAGCTCAGTAACTCGAATCCACGTGAAAACTGATAATGCAAAAGGGTCTTGGACACTGTGGCTGTTAATGATTTCAGAGCATCACGTATCGTACTTGATGACGGCTAGTGATCAGTTATGAATCATGACCAGTGCCTTCTTCTACTACTGACGGTAGTTTCTAGTACGATTTTTTGTTAGATCAGACATATTAGTGCAGCTGCCAGAGAAGGAGGACTGAAGGTGGAGATAGGAGAGGAAACTTGTAAATAAATTAAAAAAAAAGAGTGAGATTTATATTTATAAATAAATTAATTAAAATTTTAATATATTTTAAAAAAGTAAATCGTCCTTACTTTATCCCAAAATGTGGAATTAGTTATCCCAATTGCTCTCACATTTGGATTTGACTAAATTGTGAGGGGTTAAATCACGGTTTGATCTCGGTCGACCATCTAACAGAGCAGCTCATGCGCTTTCGTTATCGGAAATCGAACCTTGGTCCTTGTTCTAAGTTATTCTGTTAGATTATCAACCGAGCTATCCCTTACTGACATTACATAAAGGGGATTAATTTATGATCTATTTTCAATTATGTGTGTTATTCTGTGTCCCTCTTTATTTATCTATCCATTAACATGAGATTAATTCTTCAGTTTTCGATTCTGTGTGTCACCCCCTCTTTATTTATTCATCCATGAATATTTAACAAATAAATAAAAAAAATAGATAGATAGAGACAAGCACAAAATAGCACACGGAATTGAGATTGATAGATGAAGAGAAGTATATAATGATACATAGAATCAGAAACAAACACCCGATACCCAACATATAGGACTTACAAAAATAAAAAAAAATATATTTAAAAACATCATGCTAATATTGACCTTACACTTAAGTGAGGAGTTTAAATTTTCTATTAGGTTGAGATCAAAATTTAACTTTTTCTAAATATTAGAGTTATAATTGTCCACTTTATAATGGTAGGGTTAAAATTGTCGATTGGTGTAAAACTTATGGTCAAAAGTTACCATTTTGTATTTTTATTTTTTGATTGTTTTTCTCAACTCATAAGTATTTTATTGAGGTAACTGGTAGATAATTTCTTTTATCTTATTATTTAAAACATATGATTTAACATTATTGAATTTTGAGTTTGATCCGACTCGAATTAATAAATTGAATCTGAGTTGATCAAGTTTTGAGTTGGGTTTAAAGTATCATAGGGTTAGTCCGAACAAGGTTTGAAAAGTTTGATGAGTTGAATTATTTTTCTTAAACAACATTATCTTAATTTAATTATTCAAAACAATTTTATTTTATTATGTTAATTTAAATATTAAAATAATATCTTTTTTGTTGGTAACCAAAAAAAAAAGTTTTAAGTGCAATTGAACAAAGTTAAATTGGAATCGAGTTTAGGGATAACAATTTTTGCCCGAATTAGTGACATCCAACCCGGTTAAGTTAACCGAGTTTTGAGTTAACTCAAATATATTTTTTTTAATTTTGGGCTTTAGAGTTATCTCATATACCTAATTAGGCGGATTTGATTAAATGTCTTCTTAGTCTATGTGAAGTGGACGTTCTTGTCAAACACTTGGCAAAGGAAAGGGAAATGGAGCACCGAAGATGGGTTGTTGGCAAAAAGTTGATGGAATTATACCCTACCTGGTTAGGTACTAAACAGGACAACAGGAAAATTAGGTAATCATAGAGTGAACATATTAAGAGGTCAATAAGTAATTTTTTTACTACAAAAATTATGTTTAAGAAAAATAAATATTTAGTTGTAAAATAAAAAACACTTATTTAATAGATATGATTAGTTTGGCCGCTAAAATAAAATTTTTTAAGAAACTTAAATTTAGTGCTTCTAAAAAAAATCATCTCAAATCGTTTTTTCGAGAAAATTTTTAGATCAATTAATGAAATTATTTTTTAGTCATTTTTTTCCTTATGTTTTACACATAATTCTCACAATAATCATAAACTCGTCCTCACTTTTATCTTGCAAACATATCTTCTCTAATCTCTTGCATATTGTTTAATATATTTTAAATAATATTTATATACATAAATATTTTTTATTACAAAATAAAATTTAGTTAAAATTAAAAGTGCTTTTTATTTTTATACTGACAAACAGTTTGTTGTTTGAAGCTCTTTCAAAAAAATTATTTTAAAATGACAGTTAAACAATTGACTAGCTTCTTAGAAAAATTCTTCTCATAAAAGGTCTACAGAAAAATGCTCTATTAATAAAACTCTACTGACATAAGTCCAACCAAACATAAGCTAAATCTAACCGAGAGATTGAAAAACCATTATCCTCAAATTTTCATTTTAATTTAAAAATAAAAATTTTGTAATCATTATGATTTAAATTTATATTAGACAGTGTAATCTATTAACTTATAAATACATTTTCAAATAAGTCACTTATTAAATTAATAATTTGGTGTAAAATAATCAAATTGATTTAAATAATCATTACATAATTTTAATTTTCAAAAATTAAGAAATCACATTGTAGATATTTTAAGTGAGTTGCAATTTGTGTGACTCGACCTTCAACCTACCATCAATCGACCCACTTCTAAAATTAAGAGCAATTTGTATGAATCATATCTTCAACCTACCATTAATCGACCCACTTATAAAATTAAGAGCAATTTGCGTGACTCTTGTCTTGTGTGACCAATTGATGGTAGGTTGAAGATGCGAGCTCACTTAAAATATCTACAAAGTGATTAAAACAGTGTCTTTAGTATGTTAATATTAAATTCATCACATAATTTTATATCATTAACTTATTAAGCAAATTTAGTTAAAATATATAATTTATAAATTATTAAATTTAAGTGTATTTAAAAATTATATATATAATATGAAACTTTAACTCTTAAAAATAATTTAAAGTTGGCAAAAAAAATCAATAATGTGAGTATACCTAATCATGTAGATTTTGATAAATAATTAGATCTAAAGTCCAAGTTGATCTTGATAAAATTGGACCAAACGGTCCAATTATACGTAAGGGTCCTTATAGTAAGCTCAATCAAATCAAAAATAACTTTAGGGCTTGAAGCCCATATAACCATCACATCACACACGTTTTAACCCAAATGTTTAACATGACATTAAAAAAAAAGGAAATTGAATCAAGATTACACAACAAAATGAGAGAAACAAATTCTCGATAAATTATCTACAAGGATCATGTGACACCTTATAGGTGTTGTATCAAAATATGTGACTCTGACGTCAAAATGATCAGCATAATTAGCAAGTCAGTCGACGCTCATGTTACTTTCTTGATATACATGTCGATGAATAACAGTCCAGTTCCTATTGAACAATTCGTTAATGCCTATAACTATAAGATCGAGGTTCCTGGCTCAGTGATTCGAGGACGAAAGAATGCCAATCATAGCTGTGGAATCTACCTCAAGCTCGATCCGACGATATTCCATATTCTACACGAGGGTCAACTCAATAGACTCCCTAGAGCTCCGCTATGATTGGAGTGCACCAGCCAATTTTTTGGGAGAAACCTCCCCACCAATTGCCATCGCTATCCCGGAGGAGACTACCTGCAGTAGCTATCGCCGATGTTCGCTTGCACGACCCGTCAATGTTTAATTTGAGCCAGTCTGTGAGAGGTTTATTCCAGTCAATAGGTTGTTCCTATCGAGCTCGCTAACCGACGGTCGTTGCTTTACCGTGTCACATTGGGTAAGGATGACTAAGAGAACTGATCATCGAAAAGGGACATATTCTTCCACATGACATTTATACTTCAGCTTAATCTAATTTCAAATCAACTGGTTAAATCTAACAACTTAGAGGTTGATTAAAAAGAACTCAATTGGGTGAATTGTCTAACAAAAACGATATCACTTTGCTTATCACCTTCGAGTTGGGACTTGGTAACACAAATTCATTTAAGTTTTAAGTTAGACTCGAACTTGTATTAAATTGGGTTTAGTTTGTTTCATTATCACATCTACCTAAATGATTTAACATTGAACATGTTAAAAAAATGAGTTTGTGGATTTTGGAATCTAACTTAAATTAAAAATATTGATTCAATCTGGTTTGAAATAAATCTTTTTTAAATAAAATTAATAATTAAAAATCAAATAAAACGATTGGTTTAGTCAATAATTTAATTGTTTATAATTATTAAAATTTTGATTAATTTATTAATTAATCAATTAACTTAATCGTCACATTTTCGGTGCTCTAATTTTAATCCAACGTGTTGAATCTTTTCCACGTGAAAAAAGATCCGACGGATCAGATTGGTCCAGACATGCTCGTTGTTGACGGGTATTCTAGTTTTACAAATCCCCGCAAAATCTCACTCCTTTGTCGGGACTCGCATGGTTGGAGAAAGCATCTTTGTACAAGTTTGGCTCCATCGCATTTAAATTCAACACAAAGGGTCTCTTGTTCTCTGTAATCTCGTAGACCCACTAATGGACGTCGAAACCCTAGCTCACTCTTCGTTCGTCTCTGTTCAAAGCGTTTATTCGAGATTTAGATCTCAACCTTCGGTAGTTTTTAAGAAACCACCTATCGTTTCACTCGCGCCTCGCGTTTACGGTTCAAGATTGCGCCTTTTGTCGCCGGGGAATCGGCGGGGTCGGTTTTTGTGGAAATGCGTTGGTCGGAGCGAAAATTGGGTTGAGGGTAGTGAAAGTGAGCGTCTTTTGGCTAAAGTGCCGTCGTTGGACGAAGAGGAAGGAGAGGAAGCTACGGAAACTGAGGTTAAGAGAAACGGATTAGAGAATCGGAGCATATGGGATCAAATTAAAGAGATTGTGATTTTTACTGGACCAGCCACGGGGCTTTGGCTATGTGGGCCTTTGATGAGTCTCATTGACACTGCTGTTATTGGTCAGTGCAGTTCCATTGAACTTGCTGCTTTGGGTACAATCTCATTTCCTATCTTTTGTTCTTATCTGTTGGATTTCCCTGAAACTTCTGTTTGGAATTTAGTTGTTGTTAAGTATGCTTGTTTTGATTAGAGCAATTAATCAAGTTGAATGTGTTCTGGTTTTGGGTGCGCAGGCCCTGGGACGGTTCTTTGTGATTATTTAAGTTACGTGTTCATGTTCCTCTCAGTTGCCACTTCGAATATGGTCGCCACTTCCCTTGCCAGAGTGGTTAGTTTATGTAATAGTTAAAGTAGAATGATGTTCTCAGAATTTTATGTGTATCAATGTGGCCTTAACTTCTTGCATGAACTGAATTTGTACTGTTAATAATAATTAAGGTACAGGCCGCAAAGAAAGTGACATGATTTGAACTGAATTAGAGTAATTATGTTATTTGGAAATTGTTCTCCGCTTTAACTTTCTATATTCCGTAGATTATTCTAGTTACTTGGTTTCTTTAGATCATTAACCGTGTTTGTAGTTGCATCATTTCTTTGATCACTGGGTAATCTTTTTGATAATGGTTTGCTGTGATGTTTAAATAGATAGTATTTTGCAGGACAAGAGTGAAGTGCAGCATCAAATATCCATTCTTCTTTTTGTTGGACTTAGTTGTGGCATCATGATGTTTATCTTTACGAAGTTCTTTGGTTCATGGGCACTAACTGGTAATCAAGACTGGTAAAGTGTTTGATTTATCATATAGAAAAAGCAGATAGTGTTTTTGGCTTCTTCTGGTTGTTGTTGGTATTTGCACTTATCATGAAAAGTAAAGTCTAAATTAATTTAATGTAATTTATTACTTTTTTGCGTTTTGTTTGCAGCTTTTACTGGGTCTAAAAATGCAGAAATTGTATCTGCTGCCAATACATACGTTCAGGTTTATGTTTTTTTCTGAATATTTAGTTTGCTGATGAAAGGGAATATTGATATCTTCTCAATTAGCAATAGTGTAACTCTCAATTTGATGCTCTTCACCAGCTGAGGGGATCCGTTCTGTGCTCAGCTATTCTAGTATTTTACTGAATGGAGGTTTTCTGTTGGTAGATTAGAGGCTTTGCATGGCCTGCAGTGCTTGTTGGATGGGTTGCTCAAAGTGCAAGGTGAAACTAAACATTTATTTAAAGTAACATCTCTTTCATATTGTATATGCTTGGGAACCAATAGGTCATTGGTGTAGTCACTTATGCAGTGCCCTTATTATCTCATTTTATGATTATTTCATGTGCTGGCTTTTCTTAGACCCTTCTGCTCTGCCAGATCAGCATGTGATTATGTGATGCCTGTGCACATTATGCCTATCCCCTGCTACATATTTGGACCTTTTACTCGAGGTTGAAATGTGCTGGCTGTGTTTGACAGAAAGTCTTTCTTTTAGGTTGTGTATGACTTGGTAAAAAAATTGCTACTCAGTCTCCCATAATATTTAAATTGATTGCTTTTGTGTTAGAATTATTCTTTCATGCATATTCACTTTAGAATCATGCCACTGCCTTTCCAACTAATCCTATCATTTTTTTGTTCCATATTAGCTTCCTTTTTTGAATTTGATCCATGGCCACTCATTCTTCATGTGCTTTTTTACTATTCCTTTTGGTTTATGAAACATATTGAGGCTTGCTTGGTTAGCCTTGGTCTAATACATTATCTTTCTGGTTTATAGTCTTGGCATGAAAGATTCTTGGGGACCTTTGAAGGCTTTGGCAGTTGCTAGTGTGGTAAATGGTGTTGGTGATATACTCCTCTGCAGTTATTTAGGCTACGGGATTGCTGGTGCTGCATGGGCAACTATGGCGTCGCAGGTACTTGATTGCTCTTTATTTCTTCTCAATCTCAATTCCATTTTCCTATTGAACCATTGTGCATTGTGCAAGGTACAGCACTCTTTTTTATGCCCACTTATTCCGTAAGCACTCAAGGTTATTGCAGGTTGGATGATGATTGAAGCATTAAACAAGAAAGGATATAATGCTTTTTCCTTCTCTGTTCCAACACCTAAAGAACTTTTGTCAATTGTTGGGCTTGCTGCGCCAGTGTTTGTAACAATGATGTCGAAGGTTACATTGCAATTTTATACTATATGTTTCATATCATATTTTTACTTCCAAACTCCTGAATTCAAGTCTTTTTTGCAATAAAGGTGGCTTTTTATGTCCTCCTAGTATACTTTGCTACATCGATGGGCACACATTCTCTGGCTGCTCATCAGGTTAGACATTCTTATACTTGTAGATTTAGTTACTTCTCTCTCTCTGTTTAACTTTCTAATGCTTTTGATCTATCACTGATATTCATTGCCACGTGTTTCTTGTAGGTCATGCTTCAAACATACAGCATGTGTAGTGTGTGTGGTGAACCTCTCTCGCAAACTGCACAGTCATTTATGCCTGAATTGATGTATGGAGTCAGAGGAAGTCTAAAACAGGCTCGAATGTTGCTAAAGTCTCTTGTGATTATTGGATCTACCGTGGGATTGGTTTTGGGGATATTTGGGACATCTGTTCCTTGGTTGTTCCCGAATATCTTTACACCTGACCAGAAGGTCATCCAGGAGGTCAGCTTTTGATCTTTTACTTCATTTTCTTTATCAACATTGTTCTGTTGGGATGATCTAGTTTCAGTATTTTTTTCTGCGGCACAGAGTCAATCATTAATATCAATCACTGCTTTGCTCTGAACCAGACAAAATGAAATCAATAAAAGGGAGACTTTGTATTCTTGAGCTTCATTACCTTGAATTTTGAGTGGAAATGTAAACTGAACCAGTTGAGTTCTGAATATCATGTAAAATTTACAGCAGTTGACGTTAGGTTTCTTGTTCCATGCAGATGCACAAAGTGCTTTTACCTTTCTTCATGGGATTGACTGTGACATCTATCAATCATAGCCTTGAGGGAACATTGATGGTATGCTTGATACAATCTGAAGACTTTGATTGATGCTGCACTTGTTATCTCCCATCACTCAGCACTGTGTTAATCAGATGATTTCTAGTCTAATTGTTGAAGTTAAGCAAGATAGATCTTTTCTCTTGGTGGATCTTAATTTGATGCCCATCTGAGTGGAACGTTAGAAGCATTAGGATTTACTCCATAAACTGTCCAAATCTCTCTAAAAATGCCGTTCACCCTCAGTTCCTATCCAATAGCTACAAGAAGCGATCAGAGTTAGAACTATTTGAACTAAAAAGGAAATGGAATGGTAAAAGAGGAAAAGAAAGATGTTCTATAGCGAAAATCTGATAGACATCTGGCTCTGGCTTGCTTTCTTGATTCACTTACATTTTGTGATACATATCATGCCTGTAGTAACGTGCACAAAATCATGCTTATTTTACAGGCTGGGCGGGATTTAAAATTTCTTAGCTTCTCAATGATAGGATGCTTTCTGTTAGGATCTCTTATACTCGTGGTAAAGATCACCTTCTTGGTCTCTATTCCCACACTTTTTACCAGTTTTTCCAACCTATTTAAAGTTCACACTTGTTATTGTTGCTATCAGTTTGCAAGCAGCAGAGGATACGGTTTTTCTTGGTGTTGGTTTGCACTAGCAGCATTCCAATGGGTACTAAAAGCAAAAATTCAGTATTGCATTATCTGCATAATCATTTCTAATTTGTTCTTAATTTAACAAAACCTTATTTTTTAGGCTCGATTCTTGTCTGCTATCCAACGGCTTCTTTCTCGTGACGGCATACTTTATTCCGAAGATCTGCGGCGCCAAAAAATTGAGCAGCTGGAAGCTGCTTAATGCAGCGGAGGAAATTGGATCCTTTGGCTGTGCTAATGGTAAGTTTATTGCTTGTTACCAATGGCTGGAACCGGAAAATACAGGATACGACTGTGTCTGGCCGTTGCTACTGGAGATCAGATTCAATTTCTCCTCATGGAATCAGACAGAACGATATTCACTCCGCTTTCAACTTGTGATAAATTTTTCTTCACAGCTGAAAGTGCAATTATCAATTGTGGAAGTGTATATTACTATACTACATCCAATAACAAATGGATGTACACGAACTATTCAGATTTAAGATCAGCGTGTGACGAATCCTAAAGAAGTATGCAGTTGGTTGGATCCATGTCCTTTCTTTTTCTTTCTGCTTATATTTCTTTACAGAAATTTATTAATCTGCAGATTAAATGACAAGTTTTATTCCAATGAATTTTTTTTGTCAGAAGAGCTTTTTTAAGGAACCAATTGATTATTTGGTTGTTAATTAAAAAAAACAACTTTTTTGAAAAAGCTTTGTACAGTAGACAATATAAAAATAAAAAGTATTTTTATTAATTATAATTATATTATATTTTGTAATAAAAATTATTTATGTATATATATTTATATATATATATATAATTTAAAATATATTAAACAATATGTTAATTATAATATATTAATTATTATATATTTTTAAATCATATAAAGCATAAATAAAAATATATCTAACCAAATCTTTTACATGAATT
>JANTPM010000245.1:46065078-46088007 GCA_025434745.1 Erythroxylum divaricatum | reverse complement strand
ACTGATAGAGTAGACCCCTAGCTCCGGAGATAGCCTTTTCCTACCGTGCGAGCGTGCTGGCAGGAGAAGCAATGGCACACAGGTCGGTCAGCTGGGCTGGATTTTGAGGATGACTTAGGATAGATGTTTGTATCAGTTTCAATTTTGGTTTTGTTCAGGGGACTGATAGACTTGTCTATTCTGCTATTGAATGACTGTATCTGATTGATATTACGATTTTAAAAGTTAGTGGTTTCTGATACTGTGTTATGGTTTTAAATTATTGCGATGCCATGTGGATTCTTAGTGGAAATGTTCTGGTGGTGCACCTTTATCGTATGATACATATCGGAGCGACCTTCGGATTTCCCGATGTGTACCCTACGGTGAAGGGGCGCTACAAGCTCACCTGTGCAAGAGCAGCGATGCAAGAAGGGACTGCGGGTGCAAGGAGATTGCGAGTGCGAGGTGAGGTTCTAGAACTGTGGCGAGGTTCCAGATCCAAGGGATACAACTAACGCGAGAGCAGCGATGCATGGAGGAAGATGTCTTTTTCAACCAAAAAAATAAATAATTAATAATTAATAATTAAAATAAATAATAACATGAAAAAATTTACGATCCTTCATTAGATTATGCAATTTTAAAAAAATAAGGTTATTAAAAAAATAGGAGAACAAATATACCTTATATATTGCAAAGTTCTGCTCACCATTTCTTGAGATGTGCATGTTATCTTTGTTTAAGAGCTATACTAATCTACTCTGTATCGTTCTAATTTTATCCGATGTTTCCGAAGAGACAACTAGCAGCTGTTGCGTCATAATAATTAAAATATAGTTTAATTAATAGTTTGATTCTATTCAAATTGATCCAAATTCAGTTAGGTTGGGTTTGAACAATTAAAAATAGTTAGAATTCCTTCTTTAATTTAATTTTTTAATTTCTTAAAATCATATTATCTTATTCTTTAAATTTAAGGATAACAACTTAAATAGTGCTTAATATCTTTCAAATTTGGAGATAAAATTTTTTAGGTTTTCAAAATTTTCACAAAAATTTATACAAATCAAGTTAAAAGTTTGTATTTGTCTAAAAGTTGACTAAAGCTTGAAAAGTAAGATATTTTTGGGCTTAAACCAAATCCAAACTACTTTTGGAATGCATCCGGTCCAACTCAACCCGACCCAATTTTGGGTGGAGGCAATGAAGGCAAAGCCATGTTCTTTGTGCTAATGAACTATTTGCACTTGAATATTTTATAAAAATGGAAATAAGTTTTTATTGCTGTCTCAATGACTATTTATCATTATAACATTTCTAAAACAATACTTACTATATTTTGAATAGAGTAAAAACAATAGTAACTTATAGATAGTTTGGCTCCAATTTTATTTTTTATTATAATTTTAGTTTTGTTTTTTATTTTCAATTTCTATTTTTAAAAATAAAAATAAAAAATTATTTGATTATTAATGTTAATGTAATTATATTTTTATTACCGATAATAATTATATATTGAATCAAATTTAATATAAAATGATTTTAAACAATTTAATTAATTTAATCTCTTATATCATATTTATTAAAAAAATATCAATAAATTTTATTATATTTTATTAAAAACAAATATTTTATAAATTAAATTAAAATTTAATTATTAAATTAAATTATTTAAAATTTACATTCTTTGAAAATATTTTAAATATAGTTAAATTACAAAAATTAAATAAATTATGATATTATATTATATTATATTTTCATTAACAATTAATTTTGATTAATAAAATATATATTATTAAATAAATTATTAATATTTTTTATTAATAATTAATATATTAAATAATTAAATAATGTATATTTAGTTAATAGTAAACTAGATTATAAAAAAACAACTTTTTTGTAGTTTTCATGTATTTTGGAAATCGAAAGAAACGAAAGTTAAAATATAAAATTAAAACTAAAACTAAAAATTCAAAATTTTACTAAATTTGAAAAACAAAAACAAAAAATGAAAAACATGATTGTTTGGTTCTACTATTATTTTTCTATCGTTGCTTCTAATTTTTGTTTTCTATTTTTAATTTTTAATTTTTAAATAAAAATAAAAACTTATTTAATTGTTAATGTTAATGTTAATATTAATATAGTTTTATTGTTATTACCAATGATAATTACATATTAGATAAATTTCTAAAAAAAATATTTTTAATTAATTATATTTATTTTAATCTCTTATATAATGTTTATTAATAAATTATTAGTAAAATTATTTTATTTTATTAAAATAAATAATTTTGAAAATTAATATTTATTTTAAATTTTAATTATTAAATCAAAATTTTATTTAAAATGTATATAATTTGAAGATATTCTAATTTAATTATATTTATTAATAATTATTAAATTAAATTAAATTAAACTATTCATAATTTTTAATTAGTTAATATAATATTAAATTATTTTATTCATAATTTTTATTAATAATTAATATAGTAAATAATTAAATATATGTAGTTAATTGATAGCAATACATATTATTAAAAATCATTTTGTGTTTTCATAAATTTTAAAAACTAAAGAAACTAAAATTAAAATTTCAAATAAATGGATTTTGTTACTAAATTTGAAAACAAAAATAGAAAAAATGAAAACAAATATGCCTAAGTGGAAACAAGTTAGTTAGTGTACAATTTATATCTTTAACTTCTTAGGAGACATGGAAAAAAGGTCGAAATTCAAATTTGATTTAAAATTTAAAAAAGTAAATTCAGTTCGAAATCTAAAATAAAAATTTAAATTTAATATAAAAATCATAATTTTATTGGCTATGGTCAGACCAAATCAAAGTTTTACCCCTTTTTGTCATTTCCTAGGAACATTGTTAGTGCATTTCTCAACCTTTTGTTTCTTTGTCTGGTGCCACCAATAGGCCAATCTTGTTGTCAATGACAATTATGTATGAGATTTTTGGTCCCCACTTATTAAATTGACCATACTACTCCTTTATTTTTGGTACTAACTACATAAGCAAATTAAATGACAATACATTGTATGCTTTTGGGTCATTTTCTCACGTACTTGTTAGTCGAGATAACTTTTTTTAATGACTGATTTGATTTTTTTTATACTTACTTTTTATGATTTGTGTATTTATTTATATATTTTATCTTTTATTATTAATTTTTATAATGTTCTATGTTTACTATATTATATATTATATATTACATGTTAAAATTTTATATTTTTATACATAATTATTTATATTTTTTATTATCATTAGATTTCATTACATGTGTCTCTATTTTAAAATAGTCTCGCTATTATATAGAGATAAAGTTACGTATTATTAGATCTTTATAAACTTTATATTTAAGCGAGAATTTGAATAAATGCTTATTGTTACTTGTTAGATTCCAATGCCTAAATTTGATTCATGGCCTCACAAGCGTTGTCCAATTGATAGAAAACAAACTAGCATTTAACAATTAGTCTAGTTGCAATTTTCCTTGATAGAAAACAAACTAGCATTTAACAATTAGTCTAGTTGCAATTTTCCTAATTACATCCCAATCAAGAGGTTGTCAATAGGAGTCGTGACAAGAAAATAATATATAATTACAGTGATAAATATGTTCTGAGTATGTTAAATTTGCAATGGAATGCGAGTTCATACAATGATAAAAGTTAAACCACATATAAATTTAGCTAAGATTTTATCCTAAAATGAATTAGTTATAGGTGGAGTAATTTATTAGATTTATATATTAGTTTTCTCCCTTTTCTTTCTTTAATATGAGATACTCACGTGTAGATATTCTTAACACTTTCCCTCATATATGGGTCTCTTTTTATTTGAACAATCTAGAGAGATATGCAGACAATCCTCATCAAGGCTAAACTTTTAATTGAGGTCAAATAAGTCATCTCTTGGGGCAAACAACTTCATGCAAACTTCAATATCTTCTTTGACTATAATACTATGTTAAATTTGCAATTGACGTACATATTCATAAAGAGAAAAGTTAGATCATATCAAGCTTAAATGAGATTTTATCCTAAAATTAATTGATATTAAGTGAAGTAACCCGCCATACTTATATATTAGTCTTCTTTCTTTTTTTTATCCGATGTGGTATACTTACATATGAGTATTTTCAACAAAGTATGCAAACTTAAGTTATATTGAACAAGCTATTTAGTTATGGATTACTGGTTTATTAAATAATTTATTCAAAATAGGTAACTATAAAATATTACTTGCATTTAATAATTAAAAATAATAAAATGATCTAACTTTTAATTTTTGATAAAAACAACTCAAATATAAATTTTCTGTTAATATAATTAATATGACAATTCATGTCAAATTAGTAATTTTTTACAGGACCATTACATGTTATATTTGTTGTCGTATTAAATTTTATTATTTAACAAATTAACATTTTTTTTCAATTTCAATTATAAAAATTGTTTGGTCACCTTCTGTTGAGTATTTTAATAAAAAGTTAATCTAAATAATTAAGTGCCAAATGAAGTTTAGAGCACAGTAAGTTGCGGTGTACCCCAGCTTTCACGTGCATAGAGTGCTTTACAATAAATGGAGGAGATAAGAAAGAAACTGAGGGCAGTTTAAGCCATCCATCATTGTTCACGCATCCTCAACTGTCCCGTCGTCGATATTGCGGCTCAACGGTGCGCCGTGAAGAGGAAAAAAAAAAAAAGTGAATTGTCTAAATTATATTAACTTATATTAAAGAGATGTATATTTATTAAAAAATTAATTAAATATTTGATATATTCTTATTAATTGTATGTTGAAATGTCTTGAAAATATAATATGTCTAATTAAGATGTGAGATAAATTAAAGGATAATTTTAGAAGTAAAATTATAATCATGAATGAAATGTCATAAACAACGCTTATTTTGAATAACTAAAATCTTTCTAAAATAATTTTTATTTTAAATAGGAGGAAATATTTGTTTATCATTCCTTCTGAATAATGAACTTTTATTTGGTTTTTGTTTACGTGATTTTATTATGAAATTATAAGATTTTTTTAAAATGTAGCAGCTACTTTTGAATGCGCTATACGATAGGCATAAACGAGAAAACATAGATAGGAATAATTGAACACAAGGTTTTTTTTGACCTTATGACCTTTCACTCAACTAACTCGGCCATCGGTAGGAGGCTTTATATTATAAGATGATAACATTTATTTAATATATTTTTTTTAAAAGGTCAAACATTGGTAGCTCTTCAGTAATTTAAAAATTTGTAGAAAAATACTTTAATCTTTAAATTTTTTTGAAAAAGCACTTCATTATTTTCAATTTATTTAAGAGCTATTTTTTAGACTTTGGTTAAAAAGCAAGAACATGATCAATTAAATATAATTTATTCGGGGTTGAATTTAGTTATTAAATTAAATTAAATTAAATTAAAATTATTAATATAAGTTAATTTTAATTAAATTTAACTTTAAGAATTAAATTGAGTTATCACGTCCTTGACATTTAATTAATATATGTGATATTGCATTTTTTATTTTAATTGAAATTTAAGATAATAATTTTAAAAAGAGTAAAATATAAAAAGTTTTTTATAATTTCAAAATTAAATTATTTAGTGTACTTACTTTAGGTTTTTAAAAAATGATCAGCCTGCTTATGACGTTTCTATCATATTCTATTAAATTTTATCCACATATTTATATTAACTTTACGAGAATATACATATGAGATTTAACAAAAAAGAGTTGAAATAGAGTAAATAAAAGATTTGACGTGAGATCCACGTTCGTGATTATCCATCATCACAGGATGGACAAATATTGTTATCTTTAAATAATAAATAAAATTGGTCAAATGCTACTTTAATATAAATGATATAAGGAAAAAAAAAGATCAAAATTTGACTATAATAGCAATAATAAAAAAACTTAAGCCGGTTAAACTGTAAAATTTTTGAACAGTTGAAAATTTTAGTTTAAATTTTAACATTTTATTTCGATTTATTTTTATAATTCTTATTGTTAAAACCTATTTATTTATTTATTAATTGAACAATATTTGTAAATTAATAAATTTTTATACATTAAAATAAATAAATAAATTTTTATCTAAAATTTTAAATTTTAAATAAAATATGATAAAAACACTTTAACTGAAACCTCTGTTTTTAAATTCGGACCGGACCGGCCGGTCCAATCGGTGACCGATCAGTGGTTCGGTCTGGTTTATTCTTCAAAATTGGCTATAAATTGACTCAATCTGAATCTGTCAAAACCGATCAATTGATCGGTCCGACATTTTTTTTGAATTTTTTAAATATTTTTAAATATTATATATAATTAAATATAATTATTACGTCACACCGGTTCGATTTGTGGTTGAACCGGTCAAGTCGATCAAACTAGTAACCAAAAAAACAACTAGTTTAATGACCGATTCGAATTTCAAAACATTAACTGAAACAGATAATATGTTTCCGAACGGCCGAACTACTCCTGTCTTGTTTCCAGCCTTGGATTTAAGATAACGTGGTCATCCTTTAATGCTCAACTATACGGAATAATAAATGCATTCACGAGCATGAAACTATAATGATACTCAATGCGCTATTTAATGCTTATCTTATTTTGTTTAATTTCACTTGGGTTACATAAACTATTTGTAGTATGGAAGATAAATCTAATTATTCCGAAGCATAAGCTTCTAGATACAATTAAAGTTTGAATTTGAAATTAGCACATGATGATACCATGAGTTCCCCAAAGTTTAATAACATCTTCCAAATCTAATCAAGCTAAAACTTATTGGATTGCTTGATTTGACGGGAATAATAAAAGATTTTGAGTTTTAAAAAAATGCGAAAATGAAAGTGGGACCCACACGAAACTGAATAGAGAATTATTCCGCGACACGTGTCCCGTACACCCGATGTAAGTTTTTCGGTGATTTTGGTAAAACACTCTGTAACAGAAGGGTATATTGGTAATGAAATGATCGTTTTCTTTTGTTAGTTCGAATAAATTATGTCATTCTTAAGTTTTTTAATAAAAATTTAATACTATTAAATTATAATTGCTAATATATATATATAGAAAATAATCTGTATTAAATAAAATCTAATGATAATAATAAGATTTAAATTGTATTGTCATATATTTTTAAAAATTAAAATTATATATTTTTATTATAATCATAATATGTTATTTAAATTATATAATAGTTAATAATAAAACTTATTTACTAAATCGTAAAAACTTTAAACTATCAATTTTTTTTAATTTTTAACTTTCTGATACGATTTACTTAACAATTCTTGATGTTAAAAACAGATCAATTTATTGATTATTTGGTCAATTTTTATAAATTAATAAATTTTTATAAACTAAAATATATTAATTAATTTTAATTTATTTTCTTAAAAATTTAAATTTCAAATTCTTTAAAAGGTAAAGATAACAATTATATTTTAAATTATATAATTTTATTTAATATTTAGTTAATTTTATGATAGTTTATCATTTAAACCTTTTAAACTTGATTTTTTTTATTTTGCAGATTTAACTTTCCGTCTAATTTTTAAAACATTCAACAACTGCACTCATTATAATTTTAAGTTTTTAAACATTGTAAAAAACAATAATAAGAATAAATAATTTTAAAGGGATAATTTTTATCATAAAATTTCAAAATATATGATTGTGAATGTTTTTAAAAATTAATAATAGAACTTATCTATGAAAAATCCGTATATTTATCTTAAAAATTAGGTGTTGATTAATCATTTTCCGACTTTGTCCTTTCTGGCCTAGACTTCGTCCCACTGTTATTCCCGCTCGTTTCATTGCCCTTTGAAAAACTTCCCTGCCTTCCGGGTCCATGTTCTTGTTTAAACCTTTAATCTCGGCCCTCTCCTGCGACGTCACAAGGTAGATTTTGTAGCTTTTAAAAGTTGAACAAAAGTTTAAACTTAAAAAAGGTGTTACGAAAAATCAAAACCCGTCGTTGTCACTTTTTCTGCTCGTTTATTCATTACAAATTTTAGGAATCAAAATCTCTACGTATCTATCATACTTTCCCCGCAACTTCTTTGTCTTAAAGAAGACGAAACCATCTCTCTCTCTCTCTCTCGCTCTCGCTCTCTCTCTCTGTTTCTTCTTCTCTAGAGAGAGCTTCTATAGCTTCAAAGCTTCGAAGCAAATAAAAATGGAAACTGCAATTGGTTTGGCTTTTGAAGAACAAGTCATGAGACCTCGCTGACACATTCTTCTCTTAGTTCTGCGCTTTGAACAGCCGAGTTGATACCTGACTCGCCGAGTCAACTGAAAGAGGTCAAGCTTGACTGAAGCAAACTAACACTGAGCTTCAATCCAATGGCGTCGTCTTCACGTGCGCGGAGCAGCTCGCCCTTCTCGTACCGAAAACCGTCGAGTCCTTATTCGTCGGCGTCGTCGTCATCTTCTTCTTTGACGAACAACAGGCTCACGCGTCGCCCTGGCTCGTCCTCAGCTTCGTCGTACTTCAACTCTGGAGGAGGCGGATTCGGTTCCCGATCCTTGACCCCCAGCTGCGGCCGCTCCGATTCATTGTACACAGGACAGGGCGCTTACGGCGGTTGCACGCCGGTTGGGTTCGGCGCGGAGGAGTTTGCCTCCGAATCGATTGATTCTCCGAGGAATGGAGAAAGTATAACGGTGACGATTCGGTTTAGGCCGTTGAGGTATTTTGTTTAGATCTGACTGCAGTGGATCGGATCTATTTTTGTGAAAATGGATTGGATTCTTTTTATTGGAGGTAATGTGATTTGGCGCCTGTTTGGTTGCAGCGAGATTGAGTTCCATAAAGGAGATGAGATCGCGTGGTACGCGGATGGGGATAAAATTGTCAGGAATGAGTACAATCCAACTACGGCTTATGCATTTGGTATTGTTCACAGATTTTCAACTTCGGTTTTCTGTTTCTAATCGATTAGTATAATAAAATGTGCATGCTGATTAGTGTGCATTGGGCAGATAGAGTATTTGGACCTCATACTTTGACACAAGACGTTTATGAAGTAGCTGCTAAACCAGTCGTCAAAGCTGCTATGGAAGGCGTAAACGGTAATGCAGAGATGCTCCAATCATAAATGTTTCTATGGTTGGATCTGTTGGAGATTTTAATTGAACTCTGTTTACAAATTCAGGAACTGTTTTTGCCTATGGAGTTACTAGTAGTGGAAAGACTCATACTATGCATGTAAGTTTAGCTTGCTGTCACTATTTATTTCCTTTTCCTTTGGTTTTGTCTTGCTAATTTACTCATCTATTCGGTCTTTGCCATTCTATTTCTATGCGGGATGCTATCATGTACGCATCCTATAAGTACATATAATGGTTACTTTTCATGGTGAATGTTAATCAACATAGGACTGTAACCATGTTTGTTAACTTCCCTTCTACATTGAGGCCATTTTCTTTGGTGTTTCTCCCACTAATTGCTCCTTCTCTCTGGTAGCTACCGATTAATTATACTGGTGATGGTCAAGACACGGCAATATGTATCCGTATCTTATTCTTAACTAGGATCAACTTAATTTACAGCAAGAACACTTTTTTGCTGTGTTTGACATCTGAAAATTTGTTCATAAATTTGAGATTTAGGATTTTCTTGGTTGTTTTCTTCTTTTGTTTGATCTGTGTATATTACTATTATATATATATACAGGGAGATCATATATCACCTGGCATTATACCATTGGCCATAAAGGATGTCTTCAGCATGATCCAAGATGTGAGTACTTTCCTGAAATTTACAACCCAAATTTAATGTGCTCAATATATTCAAAGTATCAGTAGATTATTGATTTTAATTTGTGGAAGCAGAATTGCTTTAACATGTTTCTACAAAAGTAATGCTGTTCTTATACCTATATATGCATGTTGGCTTGTTGTCTTACCAATCCTGAATGACTTAATAATTCCTTTTCCAATTATTCTTTAGCAATCCTGAATTACTTAATTTCATTCTTGCTTCAGACTCCAGGAAGAGAGTTCTTACTGCGGGTTTCCTATATTGAAATCTATAATGAGGTGAGTGGTCCTTCAGACACTTAGTTGGAGCTTAGGACATGTCTCTTAAACTTTTTTTGTCTGTCCTATGGTATGCAATTTTGCTCAGTTTGGATTCTGGAATATCTGTACATATTCATTTGATTTCATTTTATCTTGGCTTTTATCTTCTACATTAAGCATTCATCAATAATCAACTGATTTTTTTCTCGCAGCCGAGCTGATATAACTTATGTTTCCATGTGAATTTTTGATATCAGGTGATAAATGACTTACTTGATCCAACTGGACAAAATCTACGTGTTAGAGAGGATGCACAGGTGCTATTAAGAACATCTATGATTTTTGTTTTGCATTTCTTCGTTTATTTCTCAATTCACACCTTTGCTTTTTACTTGCCGCCATGACAATCAGCATATCATGAATAAAATGATAGCAAAATGTTACTCTCTTAATGAACCAATAATATGCCTGAATAAAAACCATTCTAAGTTGCCAACTTAGATACTTGCTAACAGATTCTACTTGTATGCTTAATATATATATTTGACAAGCAAATCAAATGTTTTACTTAGGAGTGAATGTTCTTTTGATTGAAATGTTTGTTTTTTAAATGGATCCGTATTTACTTCTGTGCCACTTTTCCAGGGCACTTATGTGGAGGGTATAAAGGAAGAGGTTGTTTTATCTCCTGGACATGCACTTTCTTTCATTGCTGCTGGAGAAGGTGGTTCTGTAGGGAGATGCCTTTGCCTTTATTGATATTGTTGTTTCACATTTGAAAAGGCATCTGACCAGACAGTTTTTAATTGACGCTTTATGTTGACAGAACATCGTCATGTTGGTTCAAATAATTTTAATCTTCTGAGTAGCCGAAGTCATACAATATTTACTCTGGTAAGCTAATAATGATGTGTTATGTAATAAACAATTGGCTAATTTGCTTAGTGAAATCCAAGCTAATTCCTGCATCATTTATGTTTGGTGCATGCTGTTACTTTTCCATCCTTTGTCATCTATCTGTAAACCATTTGTATTTACTGTCAATTTTGTCATTGTCAAGCAAGCAGCGATTCTTATTTAGAATGTACATTACAACGATCTGTTTCTGGATATGTAGATGATTGAGAGTAGTGCCCATGGTGATGAGTATGATGGAGTGATCTTCTCTCAACTTGTACGTTTTCTTCTACCCAAATCATCAGAAATTTGAATATTCTTAAAAACTCTGTGGCTCATGTATTGGCTTGTTTTGTCTTATGTTTTAGAATCTGATTGATCTAGCTGGTTCTGAGAGTTCAAAGACTGAGACAACTGGACTAAGGAGAAAGGAAGGAGCTTACATAAACAAAAGCCTTCTAACTCTTGGAACTGTAAGTGTCTATGATGCTTTTTTCTTTACCTAATTTAATTCTTGTTCTTTATCCTGAGAATTTATACTGAGTAAGTTATGGGGTCAAGTCTATACGTTTTCACACTCATTAGTCTGAACATTGTATCATGATTGGTGATGAATTTTTAAGAGAAACCTGATAATAAAATACTGGTATCTTAACTATAGCATCTGTAGGTTTGATGATCCATTCTACTCTTGTGTGGTGTCAAGGCCTTAAATTAATATATTTGGCTTCTTTGTAATTGGAAATTCTGTAACACCACTGACGTTGTGGTTCTGATCTAAAGGTAATTGGAAAGTTGAGTGAAGGGAGGGCATCTCATGTTCCATATCGAGATTCCAAACTCACCCGGCTACTGCAATCTTCATTGAGTGGGCAGGGACATGTTTCGGTGAGTTTTAGGTACCACCAAGATCTGTCATTTTCTAACAGGAAGCCTAAGTTTTCAGTTCTTCAATAACTCGTCCTACTTGTTACAAAGGTTTAATTGTTGTAACTTGAATACAAATAGAGCAAATAGCACCTAATATGCACTTGGCTTGCTAAATTGGTGTACAGCTTATATGCACAGTTACTCCTGCATCTAGTAATGTGGAGGAAACTCATAATACACTGAAGTTTGCCAACAGGGCAAAGCAAATTGAAATCTTTGTTTCACGTAACAAGGTAGGCCATGATATCTCCTCTTTATATCATTTACAAATGGTAATTTATAGTAATTATTACATGAATAGAGATTGGATACTGATGTGGGGAAATACTTCCAGATTATTGATGAGAAATCTTTAATTAAAAAGTACCAAAGAGAGATCTCAAGCCTCAAACAGGAACTTGATCAGTTAAGGCAAGGGATGCTTGTTGGTGTAAGTCATGAAGAGATTCTGAGCTTACGGCAAAAGGTCAGTTGATTTTGATCTATGTTTGTGTGCCTTTTCCTTCAATATATCTTATGGATGGATATATTTGTGCTATTATTGGTGTTCTTTCTTCCATTTCAAGCTATTCTTGTTTTCAATTGAATAGTTGGAAGAGGGACAAGTCAAGATGCAGTCAAGATTGGAGGAGGAAGAGGAAGCCAAGGCTGCTCTTATGAGTAGAATCCAGAGGCTAACTAAGCTTATACTTGTTTCCACAAAGAATACGATTCCTGGTTTGTGTGATGCTCCTGGTCATCACCGGAGCCACTCTGCTGAGGATGATGTGAGTTCAGCTTCCATCTTTGCATCAGGAAAATATCAAGTTATTTGAATTTACCACTTTTGTTTGATTCTTTCTGGGTGGTGAGTCTCAGTGTGAGGGTATATGTGATTGATTATGGCTTGAAGATCATGGGTTGATTTTCTTGATATTTCTTTTCTTGTTTAAGCTTTGTCATAGAAGTTGTACTGCAATTGGGATGGGGCTGATAATATCTCAACACCAAGGCCAATCTCTAATTTTTGTCTTTCTTTAATTATTTTGATGTGGCTAATTATCCAGTAATTGATTTTGTTGCTTGCATGACTTCTTATTGTCCTAATATCCTGTTCCCTTTTAAAGTATTCAAACTACTGCATACATTTAGCTTTTGAGGCTTATGTCTTTAGATGCTAGTTCTGACATTCATCTTCCATTTCTCTATGTTTTGTTCAGAAGCTTGATGTTCTGAGAGACAATACCTTACTTCTTGAAAGTGAGAATGCAAAGAATCCTCAGTCGTATCTTTGTGTAAATCCATCAGATGCATCTCATGAAGTTAAGCACAAAAGATTTTCTAGCAAGTCGAATGATGAACTCTCAATGAGTAGCAGTACAGTTACGGAATCAATTCAAGCTGGTGAACTTATAAGTGGTTCAAAAGTAGCAGCAGTACGTTCTAGCAGTTTTGTTAGTTGTTTAATTTATTTGACTTCGTATAAAATGAATTGATAAAGCAAATTGCATATTAGCTTGTCCACATTCTGATAATGTTTCAAATCTATTTTGTCTGCCTTGGATCTTTTTTTATATGTCTCGCTCAGATATTTTCTTTGTTATCAGTTTCATTTTTAACTCCAGTTTGCTGAAATTATCATAATAATGAAGCAATAGTTTTAATAGACCTCATGGAAAGTTTTTCTGGATTCCTGGGAAGCAAAATCCTGAAGCAAGAATGCTATATTGTTCTAAGAGTTTATGTTTCTCCCAATCTTCATGGGAAAGAGCAAGTGCACTGGCTTCTGTTTTTTGAGAAGTGATGAAAGTTTATATATCCCACCATCCACTAGATTATTCAGACTTGCAGATGGTTGAACAGAAGTTGTCAGATGCGTATCTTCTTAATGGAGAGAAGATACCCCTTTCATTTTATTTAATGTATCTAATTAAGGGGTATTCAATGATAGGATTCTTGGGATTACCTTTTCTTAAGACTTAAAAGTCTCATCTCTCTTTGTTGCAGGGGGGACTTACACAGGACCAGGTGGATCTTCTCGTGGAGCAGGTTAAGATGCTTGCTGGAGAGATAGCATTCAGCAACAGTACCTTGAAGCGATTGGTGGAGCAGTCTGTAAATGATCCAGATGGTTCAAAAATGCAAGTAAGCATCCCCTACCTCCCATAACGAAGCATCTTTACTGGTATCTTAAATTAAGTTCAAATTCCAACAACGAAATCTATGGAACTGGTACCCAACATCATGATTTGATGAGTTAGTTATTTTATTCTTATCCCTCCGTTCTTGTCCTCAAGTTTATGATCTCCATTTCAGTAACAAAGGGGATTCTCTGTAACTTTTGCGCAATATATTCATCATCCTCCAATGTTTATCAATATTATTATATCTTGCGTTTGCCAGCTGACTGATCATTCTATTTTTTGTGTTTAAGCGGTGATGCAATGGTTAATAAGTCTTGTCGTTGCAACTCATTAGAAACTTTACATAATTCATTTGTCTCACGTTTGCATATTCTAGGGTTCATTGTTCAATGCCAAAACAGTAAGGCAACTAACATCTATCTCTCACAAAACTCAATAGTTAGCTTGTTACTTACTAATACCATCATTAAAAAAACATATATTATTGAGAACAGATACAGAACTTGGAACGTGAAATTCTTGAAAAGAGAAGGCAAATGAGGGCATTGGAACAACGGATCATTGAGAGTGGTGAGGCTTCAATTGCCAATGCATCATTGGTGGATATGCAACAGGTAGATTCATTTACATCTTCGCATTCTGATTTTTGACTTTCTCATAATGGAAGCTTAGTAGGTCAATTCATTTGTGTGCAACAGACAGTTATGAGATTGATGACCCAGTGTAATGAAAAGGCTTTTGAACTAGAGGTGAGTATCTTGTATCATGATATTTTGATACTCTGAAAGTGCGGTATCAACCTTCCTGCCTTTGATGTTCAATATGGCTTGGTTTGACACCAGATTACTGTCATAGTGGCAGTTGAGAACCATAAGACTATTTTTGCTTGGTTACTTGATTTACCTCATCAATCTCTGTCTTAACTGCAGTAGTCCCCGTATAATCAACGAAAATAACTTTAAATAATTGAATATCCTCAACTTTGTTTACTTTAATATCTAGTAGAAGCTGCTCGCCCTGTCTTACTGCCTTGCAACACTCCTCTAGCGAAAATCTTATAACACAGTGGTCCTTATTTTGTTTGTCTGCTGATTTGATATGATTTTTCTTTTTGTTACTGGCTGGTACGTTTGTTTAGCATGTAATTAAATGATTTATTCCACAGTTAAAATCAGCAGACAACCGCATCCTCCAGGAACAACTGCAAACTAAGGTTTGGCAATCTTTATGTGTCTTATCTGTCTTATGTATCTTGTCATTTGGTTAATTTTGCCTTTCGTTCTCCCTTTGCGATCGAAACTTTGCACCCCCTTCAGTTATAGTTGATCCTATTTTTACTTCTTTACATACCTGATTATTGGCAGTGTTCTGAAAACAAGGAATTGCAAGAGAAAGTTTGTGTCCTGGAACAGCAGTTGGCTGCTCTATCTGGTGATAAATCATCATTAAATTCTGAGCACTCTGTTTCTGATGAGTTTCTTGATGAACTGAAAAAGAAAGTTCAGTCACAGGTAAATCTTGCTTTGAATTCACTAGTACTTGACATCTTTTCAGTTGATAAATTTGTATTTGGTTTATGTAATGCTTTGAATCATTCCCATAGGATATTGAATTTTTGGAAAGAGATGCCGGAATATACCATTCCTGGGATTTGTTAGATTAAGGTTCATGTGATAGGTCACATGCAACCAATATTTGATATGTTTTCAATGGTAAAATAATGAACGGCATCATAAGTATGACTTGTATATTTGAACAGGAGATTGAGAATGAAAAGCTGAAGCTAGAACAGGTTCAGCTTTCAGAGGAGAATAGTGGTTTACATGTTCAAAATCAGAAACTAGCAGAAGAGGCCTCCTATGCAAAGGAACTGGCATCTGCTGCGGCAATCGAATTGAAGAATTTGGCAAGTGAAGTCACCAAACTCTCGTTACAGAATGCGAAGTTAGAAAAGGAACTGTTGACTACTCGAGATTCAGCACATTCGAGGGGTGGAGGCTTGCAATCTGTAAATGGTGTTAATAGGAAGTACAGTGATGGCACAAGACAGGGGAGGAAAGGACGGTTTTCTGGCAGAGGAAGTGATATTATGGGATTGCACTCCGATGACTTTGAATCATGGGATCTTGATCCTGATGATCTGAAGATGGAACTGCAGGCAAGGAAACAGCGGGAGGCAGCTCTTGAGGCTGCGTTAACTGAAAAGGAGTTCATCGAAGAGGAGTACAGGAAAAAGGCGGAAGATGCAAAGAAAAGGGAAGAGGCTCTGGAAAATGATTTAGCTAACATGTGGGTGCTTGTTGCTAGATTAAAAAAAGAAGCGGGAACTACCCCTGACTTGAATGCTAATGATAGGAACGGTGATGGGATCGACCATATTTGTGATCCGAAAACTAATGGTTTTGACGATAATGTTGACTTGAGAGACACACAACTTTTAAATACATCAAAATCCGCTGATGAAATTCCAAGGGAAGAGCCTCTAGTTGTTCGCTTGAAGGTAAATACTCTTTATTTAACTTTTGCATCTGTATAAGGCATTTGTCTTTTAAGGATAGTTGTTTGCAGTGTTAAAGTGTAAAGCTAACTTGTACTCAAGTTCCATGGCCTTCAAATGGTTCCTGGATTGAGTCTTCCAATTGGTTAGATCTCCAACATTTGAAAAGTTACTACCACTGGATCAATATTGATATCAGCTTAAAATTCTTCCTCGTCTTATTTCCATATTAATTTAAGATCTGTCTTTTTGTTTCTAAGGCTCATAAATTTCATACATAACTAGATGCCCAAGGATTTCTAGTAACTGATGCAATTGATTTGAATGATTATACTTCTTTTTCTTTTTTTTTTGGGTGGGGGTGCTTATCTATATATTCTAATTTTTCTTCTCAGGCACGAATGCAGGAAATGAAGGAAAAGGAGCTGAAGAGTCAAGGAAATGGAGATGCTAATTCCCATATGTGTAAAGTATGTTTTGAATCACCAACAGCAGCAATTCTTCTACCTTGTCGACACTTTTGTTGTAAGTCGGTCACTGAAGTTTCTCAAATTGTGCCTTTAGCTATTAATTACTCAAATCATTTAAATTTTTTGTTTGTTCGTCTTTTGTAGTGTGTAAATCTTGTTCGCTGGCATGTTCTGAGTGTCCAATTTGTCGCACAAAGATTGCGGATAGGCTCTTCGCATATACTTGACAACGCAATAAATTCCCTCCAAATGACGGTAATAAACTCGTACACCATAATGTATTTCTGCTTTTACTATATATCAGGGTTTTCAACCTTCAGGATTAGGATATGTTTCTCCATACCTCTATCTTCAACTTCCAAGTCTGAATGTTTCAGTGCACATAGGTCGGATTTTTATTCCTGTGATTCGACTTTTTTTTTTTTAAGTTTCAATTCTTACATTTTTTTAACTATTATAATCTTTTTATGTTAGTTTCTTGTATATTTATAACTTCAATACAACCTTGTATTAGAATTTAAGAATCCTAATTTTACGTTGTTTTAAGGAAAAAAAAGATAGAAATTTAATGAAATATGAAGGATTATATAGTTACAGTTACAGAATACCATAAGAGTAACTGAAATGAAAAAAAGATCAAATCACAAGGTCCCAATGTATTTTAACCCTTTACTTGGTTTGTTTTATGCCGTGAAAGGTATGATGTAAAATTTGAAACTGAAAGTTGCCTTTTTTGATGTACCAAACTCTGATGCTAACATTTTTCATTTTTGTGTTTCGCTTTCCCTCCTTATCTGCAGGGTTCGGCGGTCATTCACTTGTTTGCACTCATGCAAAATACTGAATTCAATTCTTTAATTGATCCTGTATTTAATTGTCTAAAATGTATATATACATATATATTGTTCCTTTTCCTCTCCCTTGTGGGCTGTAAAATAAGGCTCAAATTAAAGGGAAAAAGAACCTCGACCCACTCCGATTCAAGATTTTGCTCTGTTCTTGATCATGTGGCGCAGAATCGTGCGCCTGTTTTAATATATGTATAGAAGGTTGAAACATCGTATCCCTACTTGGTTCTTTAGCTCTTCACTTTTGCGCATATAAGTAGATTCATCTATCAAACTGTATTTGCAGAACGATTTGTATTTCTGCAGGTCTCATTTGTCGGCGTTATTATGGCCATCTGTCTTATAGCATCTAGTGAAAGGACGAAACTGGTTTGTTAGAAAAATCTGGGAAGTTACCGTCAGCTTCTCATGATTCCTGTGTGACCTTGTTCTGTTCAATAGCTACAAATTATGAGAATATGTCCTTTGGTATAAAGTTGGGTTATTTGATAGAGAGATTAATTACATGCAGGGATGATCACGTGACGGAATGGCCTGATGGCCATTGTCAGCAACTTGAGGTTGCTTGGACCACATTAAAATGTTATTTTAGCTTTTAAGTTTTTAAATGTATAGATTAAAATAAAGTTTTGATCAGTTACATTAAAATGATTTCTTTAAATAATAAAGAATCGGTTTTTTTAGATTGAGTCTTAAGTTGGTCCCTTAAATTTGAGTCTGACCTGAATTTTATAGGCTGGTGGGTTCTACTTTGGTTTGGTTCTAGATTTTGGTTCCACTTTGGATTGAATCAGATCGTAATAGATCGGACTGTACCAAAATCTAGTGGTACTGTCGTCTAGGAATCATAATGGAATTAATGCCACCTTGTATTTACATTAGATTATTGTGATTCTTCTGACCTTGCAACATCACTCTTTTACTGTTTCTGGTGCTATGGGCAGAAATTTCAAAGCCGAAATGTAACAAGAAAAGAGAGTGAAACGAGCGCAAGGGTTGAAACTTCTAACCAACAAATTAAGGTTCGACGACTAACATGAAAATGGATTGGACAGACTACGATATGTTCCTTGTCGGGTAAGTGTTTGTTTTTCTTGCTGAATGGAGATGTGATTATTTGGGAACTGTAGAACAATAATCAACTGTGTATTTTCTAATTTCAGCCAAGTAAACCATAGTGTGGAGATTAGATTAACACAGAAGGCAAATTCTTCTGCAGGAAAAACAGCTCATGTATCTTTTTCCATAGATCTTGGATCAGCCAATGGAGAAAAACTGATCAGAACTCTAAATCGAACCTCACGAAACATCGTGACAAAAGGGTGTGTGAATCTTGACGTTGTCAAGAAAAATTACAACCTCAAAAACCAACACTTGGTCTTGTACGCTTATACATAGGATGTGCTGCTCCAAACTTTTGGAAAGCCACTATTAGTGTATGAAGGGTCGAGAAAATCATCCACACGCCATCCTGGTAGTGTCTCCAAGTAGTCTGATATGCTTCTACTTGTGGAGATTGAACCGTTATCAATTGGCTGGTTGTCGTCAATATTGTGTGATATTGAGGGCGATGCTCTGTTTACAGAAGGAGAACTGAGTAATTCATTAGAGATCGAGCTTTGCTTACTTAAAAATGGCTGCGAGCTTCTGCTACTAGTCCTAACATTTGTTGGGTATAAAGATGAGGAAGCTGAGAGCTGGACTCCTGTGAGAAGAAACCTACTGTGTTTCTGGGTATGTTCATTTGCTTTGTGAATTGGAAGGTCACATTCTCTACATAGGATTGCTCTATCTTGTTGGCAGAAAAGAAAAGCCCTTCTTTCCTGAAGATACATATTAAATGAAGGAAGATTCAAAGATCCAAGCTTTATATGTTCAATCTCTGTCTTAAACAGATCCAGAAAATATAGCAAAGAATGAGGAAACAAAGAGAATGAAGAATCTTAGAGCACCTGACAGATATCGCAAAGAGGGGAGTCTTTGAATGGAGGATGGAGTAAGGAGAAGCGAAAGTGCTTGCTTGCGAGCTTGTTTGCATGATGAACATGGTGATCACACCCATTGCAGAGAGCTGCTTCATCTGCTGAACAAAACACTGAGGCTTCTGCTTTGTCACACAAGTCACACCTGATCTTCATATCTCTTTTTCTCTCTGAACTCCGTTCTTTGGCCGTTCTATAACGAAAATAGATACAGGAAATGTGAGTGAACCAAAAAAGAATCTGAAAAAGGGGTTATGGGGCATATGGGCAACAGGGGCTATGGATAAACAGCTCAGGTCAAACGTAGAGATTACAAATTTAACAGTCTTTCAATATTTTTAATTTTTTTTAATTTAATAATTAAAATTTTAAAGCTCACGATAAATTAATATTTGATATAGACGTTACGTTAAATAAAAACTAATAGAAATAATATTTTAATTTAATTATATGTATTCTTAAAAATGGGATAAATTGATCCTAAAGTATTCAATCTTTTAAAAAATTTTCAATTTAGTGCCCGTGTTTTTTAAAATTTTTAATACACATTATCATCATTACACTCAATTCGAAGTCCCGCAATAATATGAGATCTGAAGAGGTCTGTTAGTACGTAGTCTTATTTCTATATAGTTGAGGTTATTTCCAGTAGACCCACATGTAGATATGATAATAAATAAGTAATTCTGATTAAAGAATAAATAAGTAAAACTGACACACTAAACAATTATGTAAATAAAATTACAATAAATACTTAAATAAATAAATAACATATAATCAAAGCATATATCTTATGGCGTCCAAATTTGCTAGTACCTGATAAGTTGCAAAATTCAACTCTTCTTGTCGCTAGTTAAGCTAGGGGTTTTTGTTTAGAGATCTTGAGGATACGACAATCTTACGTTTGTAGACGACCTCATGGGGTTTTTTCCCGTACACCTGTCCTGAAAAACCAAGTTGTAGGTTCAAAAGCTTTGTTCAAGAATTAGAACTAGCAAAGACTGAAAGGATATTGGGTTGGACTTCTTACGCAGTAACTACATGACGCGTGTTAAAGTAAACATCTCCTGGTAACTTACTCAATTGTTTTAGTGAATTTTAAAGGGTATCTTTTGCCCTTATTCGATCACGCAAAATTATACATTACATTATAATAAATAAAAATAGTATTTTAATTTAATTGTATATATTCTAAAAAAAGAATAACCGATCCTAAAATGTTCAATCTTTTAAATTTTTTCAATTTAGTACTTAATATCTTAAAATTTTCAATTCAGTGATTAACTTTTTAAAATATTAAGAATTTAATTTAAAATCTTACTTTTTTACTAATGGAACTAATAGATGGACAGTCATTTAATAAATATACCACATCTTTAAAAATAACATTTTGACTTGATTTATATTAGTTTTAAGAGTTTAGTCACTAAATTAAAAATTTTAAGATTAAATTAATTTTCTAAAAATTTATATATTTAGATATAGATACAAAATCTCGTCTCTCATGACCTGATGTAACAAGTGTTTAATGTCAAAATCTTAAGTGGAATGGTCATTTGGATGGTTCAACAGAATCAACTCTTAACTTGAAATGTTGGATAATATTTGTCAATATTAGACGGTTGATTGGTTGAGAGTAGTTAGGCTATACCTTAAAATTAGCAGCAATCTTTTAGGACCATCATTCTAGGGTTGGTAATGGCCAAAATTTTAACCTAAGTTGGATTGAATTTGGCTAATTTCTAATTCAATTGGGATTAAATATATACTTTTTTAAATTAAAAAATTAAAAATAATGTCATTTTATTCAAAGTGATACTGTTTTATAAAAAAATTAATTTTTTATCGGGTTGAGAAAAGCCGTTCAAACCCGAATCTCATTAAAAAAAAAAATCTAAACCTGCCCTGAATTATACTCTAAAAATTAAACTAATCAAAAGAACACAACGCCAATAATGTAACATAGAATACTATCCGATATTTTCCTAAGTCTCCTTAAAATCCTTTATTGATATCAAAACTAAATTGGCAAGTTCGAGAAACACAGACTAATATATTGTTTTAATAAATTAATTAAAATTTTTACAAAGTAAAATGATTTCATTTTAATTAATTATATGACAGTAATATTATTCCGTTAAATCAATTCAAAGTAATGCAGCTCATTTTTTAGGTTAAAATATGATTCAATTGATTCGAATTTGCCTAATTTTTTAGGTTAAAAATTCAATTGATTCGAATTTGCCTAATTTATCTTTAAATTCAACTCAATTTATTACTCTAAAGTATGGATGACCATACCATCTCTGTCATAATGCACTTAGATTCATATTTTCTTTACTTTCACACACGAGACTCATTTGTTGACTAATATTTATAAATTCAAATGTAATGGGAAAGCAAAAAGCTGCGTTTTGATCAATATAGTCGGCCATCGAATGTGAAAAGAGCACTTTTTAGCATCTAACAACAGCAGGTGTGAGGACCTGTTCGCTAGACAGTGGTGCTGCTCCCTTCGTCGCATTATTCGCAAGGGTAATCATTGTGTGAATTTTCTTACGAAGATTGGATCGTCATAGGTGTTCATGTGGTCTTATTGGTCGACTCCACCCTTTAGATTTCGTTTGTACCTTAAAGGCGACTGTCAATCTATTGTCTTTCTGCGGAACTAGCTTTTTTCAACCTTTCCCCTCCTTGCCCAAAAAAAAAAAAAGATAATGCTAACTAGGGATAATGATGGATCGGTAGATGAGTTAAGATTCTCAGTGTTTTTAATTGAGTTTGGGTTGGACAAGTCTATACCAATTAAGGCTCAAATTTTTAAATAAAACCATATCATTTTATTGAGAAAAATGGAGTCTCAGGTTAGTTAAGGCCTAAGTATCTCAGTCGCGGGCTTAATAAAAAAATATTGTCTATGTTAATCAACCCATAGATTAAGGAGGCGCTTGGTTCATAAAGGATAATAAAAATAGGAATGAGAATGAATATAGTGAATAATAAGAATGAATATAATCATTATAATTATAACGGTTGGTTACGATGAATGAATAATTACCATTAATATTGATGGTGGCAGGGGCGGATCCAGAAATTTTTTTAAGTGGGGGCAAAATTTTAATATAGATAAAATT
>JANTPM010000245.1:46010443-46023256 GCA_025434745.1 Erythroxylum divaricatum | reverse complement strand
ATCTGCAAACATTTAACAATTAATTCCATCAATTTTTAAATCCCAATTTCACAAATAAACCAAAATTAAGTCCAAAATATATGCATTAAAAATGACTTATCAGCTTTAAATCTCAAGTCAAGCCTTAAGTGAATTATACTGTTACCAGGAAATATCATCAGTTCATTACCGTCATGTTGAAAATAGTTCAAAATCGTTAGGCAAAGGGGACCGTGAAACACATAATATTGTCTGTTTGAAAAATCTTGATGACTTAGGTTGTTGTGCTTGAAACAGCAAATATATTTCACTGACAACTGATTCTTCAACCTTTTTGAGATATATTGTTTTATATCATGTTAGTGGGAATTACTATGTTGTTTTAGAAGTTTTTTGGTTGTGCGACTGTTAATTTTTTCCCTGTTTTATTAAGATTAAAAAAAGTGGAGAGATGGCACGCAAGTTACACTTTTCTAAGGAGCAAATGGAGAAGGCAGGTATGCGTCCCACCTTCAAAGAAGTCTATGGCACTGAATGATAAGATAAAGAAGATCTAGAGGTATGTGAAGAAGTTCATAATATTAGCTGAACTGTTGTGGCACTGAAATTCTCCGATGTCTACACCCTTTCATTTTTTTTTCCTTTTCTTTCGCTGGATATGCTAGATTAAGCTTGGAGAGCTTGAGGCAGATCTAGTTGAAAAGGTACTGTAATGCTTGTTGTTATGGCATATTGATGATTGGAGTCCTCTTGTTGCACACAACATATGTGGGGTTAAGAGCTACCTAATCTTGTGAAACGAAATGAAAATTTACCCAGATATGGATATTTCTCGTTGTAGGCTACTGGGGTCTTTCCTTCAGCTCTAAACCTTGCAACTGCTCAGCAGAGGGAAATGGAGTCCCAGCATAGTGGTAAAGAATCACTAAGTACTCCTTTGTTGCAGGACCAAGTATGAATGTCTAAGGCACTTAGGTATGGTTTCATTAACTTGTTCCTCAAACTCACAACGTCCTTTTTTGGGTTTCCTGTTCTACGAAATATTAGCTGATTCATCAAAGTAAGTGAAAGTGGGATTTCTTTCACGGGCCTTGTCCCTAAAGAAAAGTCTTTGGCATTTTGAAAGGATCATATTTCATGCAACCAGGGGCAATGTGTTTATCAGGCAGGCTACTGTGGATGAACCTGTCGTTGATCCTATTTCCGGAGAAAAGGTTTTCTTCTCTTCGTCTTATCACAAATGTTTGTAAAATAGTGCAAGAATAACTTCCTATTGTGATTAGGATTTTCATGTGAAATGAATGAATACGTGAAATCTTTTTGTAGAATTGAACTCAATGTTAAAACTATTTGTTTAAGCAGCTTTTGTGGAAAATTGCTGTATTGTAAATTAGATACCCTGTTTAATAAGTACTTTATACACACATTGAAAGCTTGGAAATCTTGTTTCCTAAATTTTTTTGATCTACCGCTGTTATGTCCTTTTCTTAATTTTGTGAATAAGCAGACTGAGAAGAATGTTTCTGTTGTTTTCTATTCTGGAGAAAGGGCAAAGAGTAAAATACTACAAATATGTGAAGCATTTGGGGCAAACTGGTATCCATTCAATGAAGATCATGGAAAACAAGCTCAAATGATGACTGAAGTGTGTGTTATTCCTTGTTTCAAGCCCCCCTTTAAGTCTTCGTACAGTATCACTTGTCCTTGTTTCCCTTTGTTTCTTTGTGTAGGTTTTCCCTTGTTCCATTATTATATTTCTTGTACTAAACTTCTCAAAAACGGTTTGCCGAATCTCAAGATCAAGTACTCTTGTGTTAACACTCTTCTGCTTTTGGATTGCTGTGCAATCACAAGCAGTTTTTTTATAGTGGCTGTTAAAAGTTTAACCATCTTGGTCTTTCAGTTTGAACTCAGGCCTCAGGTAGATTATGGAGATGAAAACTACTATCAACGCAGGGTTATTTCTGAGAAACAATTTGCTACAAACAATTTGAGCAGTGGAACTCTTTGTTCTGTTCAAGATTTTATTACATCAAATTTTATTTGCTACTTTTATGAATCTGATCGTGTTAGAATTATATAAAGACAAAGTTGACAGTTAAGTTAGTTAGTCATAAGTTAGTTATAATTAGTTATATTCGTTATTATTAAATTTTTAATATGAATAAAATGTAGAGTCCACTAACAAGAATTGGGCTTGGGTGGATAGTTGACCTTTACTACTTATAAACCCTTTAACATTTTCATGTCTAGGCAATATGGGACACTGTAACAGTTATTCATTCTTAAGACATTTTGTAGAAGACTCTTATTCTGTTAAGATGAAATAGACTTTCAACTTTTCTCAATTCAGTTTTCTATCAGATCGTGTAATGTGAATAACATTATATTTCTTCTGAATGATATAATTCAGAATCATTTTGGTACTCATATATGATTTGCTGCTTTATTTTAAGCATGTTGAATTTTGCGTTTTTGGCTTATCAAGGCTAGGAAGGAGAAATCCATCTACCATATTCTGGACATGCTTAGGCTTGATTTGACAAAGAAATGGCTTGTTGCTGAGGGACGGAGTCCTGTCTTTGCAGCTAAGTAGGTAAATTATGTCTTTGTTTCGTAAATGGATGTTGTTTTAGTTATAGTTTAAATATTCATGGTTCTTCAATATAGTTATGGAATATTCATTTTGATCAAAATAAGCTGAGTTCGAACTGGATCTTTGCAGATTCAGGATGCATTGCAGCGAGCTTCATTTGATTCCAACTCCCAAGTTGGAACCATTTTCCAAGTTTTGCACACAAGAGAGTCTCCACCTACATATTTCCGTACAAACAAATTCACTTCTGTTTTCCAGGAAACTGTTGATGCTTCTGGGTGAGTATCACCCTTTGTTATTTACAATTGGAGGAAGTTAGTTAAACCACGTTTTCTCTTCACCTACTTTGTTACTGTGACTGAAATAATTCTTTACATTCCTATGATCCTTCAACTATGTAATAGCACTGATCATTAAGTTCACCGTTTATATCTAGTTCAGAATTTTAGTTATGTCATGGTATCTATTTAAGTTTATATCTCTGATTGTTGTAATATTACAAAGTTCCAAGAGGTAAATCCTGGAGTATACACAATTATTACATTTCCATTCCTTTTTGCCATCATGTTTGGTGATTGAGGGCATGGAATATGCTTATTGCTGGCAAATTTATACCTCCTCTTTACTATGTAAAAGTATCAGACTTCTCTATATTTCGCTTTATTACGGAACTTTAGACTGAGTGTGATGATGATTAAGAGAAAAGACACTATCTAGACAGGTAATCTTCAGTTTGGATGTTGAATTGCTATCTTGATTTTAGCATTTTTGACTTTTTCTTTTCCCCTTTCTAGATAAAATAAGAGATGTTCCCAATATATTCAATTTTAGATCTTTTTTGCATTGTTTTTTAGAAGAACTGTCGCCATATTCCTCTAAAAATCATGTTCTCTTCTATCTAGGCTTGTTCTTTTTTATACATGCAATCATGATCTTAATTAGCTATGCTTATTCTTAAGTGCAGCAGCTGGGAGATATAACTGAAATGACCTTTGGTGGTCGTTATGTCATCATGATGATGGCGCTCTTCTCCATTTACACTGGCCTGATCTATAATGAATTCTTCTCTGTACCCTTTGAAATAATTGGTCCGTCAGCATATGCATGTCGTGATCTCTCATGCAGGTATTTGGAATAGATCTTTGAGACAATTTCTAGAAGCTTTTCCTACTATCTTCTGTTCCAAATACTTGATAGTTTTTTGCTTGATTCTCAGGGATTCTACAATAGAAGGTTTGATCAAGGTGCGCTCTACTTACCCATTTGGTGTGGTGTGGTTCCTGCATGGCATGGTACTCGAAGTGAGCTGCCATTCCTCAACTCTCTGAAAATGAAAATGTCAATTCTTCCTGGAGTTGCCCAAATGAATCTTGGGTTCCAGTTTATTCGACAAATGATATTTTTGAATGCCTTATTTGGCTAATTACCTCATCATTGTGAAGTGGTGCACGGGTTCACAAGCTGACCTGTACCACGTAATGGTATGCATGTTCTTGAGTCCAGCAGATGAATTGGGGAAAACCAGCTTTTTCCTGGGCAAAAAATTGTTCAGGTTGGCTTCATACTTCAATTGGGTTGTATGCTTATCTTCCTGGCCAATGAGGTGTTATCGTTTCACTGATTCTCACGTGATTTTTTTTCTCAGCTTGTCTTACTATTGCTTGCTCTTGTTTGCGGACCAAGATCTTATGTTCAATAATATCTTGTCTTATTCTGTCTTATAAAATCTCAACTATTTATTTTGTGAGATCTACGCAAGACCTATATAAGATTTACATAAATAAACGGTTGAGATTTATTTAACACAATAAAATATTATAATATTGGACAGAAAATTTGAACTCTTTGTTTCTGTACCCTGATGCTGCTTCCAAAGCCTTTATTTTTGAAGAAACAACACGAAACTTAAGGCTGCAGCTCCCAATTTGGGAATTGCTTTACAATATGTTAAAGAACTTTGCATTTTGTTCTGATATCCTTCCTATTCAGAGGTGCACCTATTCAGGGCAATGAAGATTCTCTTCAATTGGAAGTGAGCCATGACTCCCATGATGAAGAAGAATTTGAATTCAGTGAAGTTTTTGTTCACCGGATGATGCACACAATTGAGTTTGTACTCGGAGCAGTCTCAAACACAGCTTCCTACCTTCGACTCTGGGCCCTAAGGTATCTCAATTCAATATTGAGGGCATTAATTTGTCTCAACTTCATTTTTTTTATTTTTTTTCTGATTATGATAGAAATCTATTCAACCTATATCTATAAATTTAATCCTATTATTGGACCTTGCTCATATTTTTAAGACATGTATGGAACCCCAACATGAACATGTAAAATTTAAAATTTTAAGGTTTTTTTATTTTCCATTCCTATTAACAAATACCATCGAACAAGTCCTTGAACGGGTACATTCTTAAAGAGCGCTTAGTTTACAAAAGATAATGGGAATAAAAATAGGAGTGAATATAGTAAAAAATAGGAATGAAATATTACTAGCAATGAATTTCATTCTTTTGATAATCCAGAAGAACAGAATATTGCTGAAAATGGAGGAATGAAAGTATTACCTCTTCAATGATAGGTTCATACCAAATTTAAATTTTCATTCCATACTCATACCTTTCTTTCCAATTACCTCCAAACAAACATAAACTTAATGTTTTGATTGTCTCTGGAAGCGTGTTATTATTGATAATATAAATGATTCACGGGGTGAATATGAGCTGGGTTGGGCTCGAGTTACAATATGAGTAAACTCAAACAAAAGTCAAAATAATATCGTTTTGTTGAGCTACCTCAAACCGGCCCTTTAAACCTGAGGTTCTGTCAACTTGGACCTAACACGGCCGAGCACAATTTGTCAACCTTAGAGATTCATTAATCTCTCTCTTGTTATATTGTCATCTGTTTCCACATATGAATGTGCAATTAATATTCTTTTTCTTGTCTTTCTTTATGCAGTCTAGCCCACTCCGAGTTGTCTTTGTGTATTCAATAAGAAGGTCCTTTTAGGTTGGGGGTAAGTTAGATGCATCCTATATTTACTATGCCAAACCGTACTTTCTCGTTCTTGGATTTTCCCTGCTCTTGTATAGAGACGATGATACCGAACTTAATGTTCGAAACAGGTTCAACAACATAATCATCCTTATCGTTGGCGTCATCATCTTTATTTTTTCGAAATGACCGTTGGATTTTGTGTTGATCTTTTTCCTTTCTGAATTAAGATAAGACCATGATTTGGTATTTAACTGGTAGTGGAGATGATCGGAGCTTCTTCACCTGTTCTTAGAAGGGATAGGTAGCTTTTTAGAGTAGTTAGGCAAGGTAGTCTTGCATGTGATTCTGGTTATGGGCTATCTAATAATCACTGTAGCAAAAATTTATGAAAAGAAATCTCTACTCAAAATTAAAAATTAAAAATTTTGTATTAAGTATTTTTTAAAAAATAATTATCATATTTAATATTTTTAATATTAATTTAATAAATAGATCTATTGGTTCAAAATTCAAATTTTTGGTTTTCAATTTCAATCGTAATAAAAAAATCAAATTTTAATTATGTAAAAAATATAGGCCTATAACATTTTAAAATTTAATATAGAACATTTAATATTTTCATATAGATATCAATATTGCATCTCATTAGTACTAAAATTTAATATTTTAAAAATCGAACTAAAAGTTAAAACTATTAATGAAGTTTCAACTGATATTAAAATTTGAATAAAATTAAATGATTAAAAAAGATTTCTTTGTTTATAGAAAATTATAAATTTTAATTAGAAAAAGTCATTAAATAAAAATTAATTAGTTTATTTTAATTTATAAAAATTAATTAATCAATTAATAAATTGATCATTTTTAACAACATTAATTATTATATTAAATCAGACTAAAAAATTAAAAATGAATCAAAAATTGGTCAAATCGGCCTAGTTTTTAAAACACGCAACTTTGCTTTTATCAAACCAAAACTGATCTTATCTAATACCACAATAGGTCATCACACATCTGCTAAAACAATTTCTATCTTCAACACAACTTGGTAGGATGTCACTGTCTGAGCATTTACTTAAACAGGAAAATAAAGCATGGTCTTTTTTAATTGAACACATTTAATAAGACAATTCAAATATTCTTACCAACCAAATACATAGGAAATCTCGAACAAATTCCAATCCTATGCTTTGATTGGACCTGACAGATTTGAAAGTTTATCTGATGATATATATAGTTATAACAGAGGCAGCCTATGTACACAACATTCCCAGATTGATTCATATGACAGGAAGGGATTAATAATGGCCTACTCACTCATTGTGATGAGGTAGTAACAGCAGCAACAGTAGAGACCATGGAGTCGACTCCACAAATGTTGCGACCTCTGCAGATTTTGTAGTACCCACTCTCGCCCCAGTTCTCTCCCCATGAGTTCTTGATAATCCAATATGGCTTGTCCTTTGTCCTAACAGGAGCATAACCAGCTGACCCATATCCCACAAGCAACACTCCATGATTCAGCCTCTTGGAGCATATGAAAGGGCATGAAACTCCACCAACATATGTCTGCATGTACACAGCATTGATAGCCACTGCATTGCATTCATGGGCAAATTGTAGATTAGAGGTTAAGTATAGAATTATCCATTGCTCGGTTTTTAAGGTATCAGAGGATAACGAATTTAAAAGTGCCAAATTCTTTTTGTTTTTCTCCGTTTAATCTAACTTTTCGCTGTTTTCAATTAAATGTCTAAACTTTTAAAGAATAGATAATTTTTTTAAAGGAGATATATAGTTCTTTGTTTTTGATAATATGATTTTTGAACCTCTTATTACAAATACATTGATGGTCACTTGTTTGATGCTTATAAATAATGCATGAAAGATATCGCATAACTCCTTTAATATTTGTTTTTATGTGCTTTTTCAATCATATCAATAAAATATTAACAAAAGACAATCTTTTGGATTGAATCGTTTTTAAAAATTTAAACACTTAATTTAAAGTTTTAAAATGTTGGACACAAAAATTAAAAAAAAATCTGGAAATATTTGAAATTTTGTAATTTATTATGTGTGTTGTGTGTGCGTAGATATAGGTCAGTCCAAAACTCGTGTACCTGCAAGAGGACCGTTTTTAACTAGATTTGCAGCAATTTGATCCTCGTCAAGAGACACAACGCTGAAGTTGGCTACTTTAGCTGCCACTTTATTCTCGTCAAATTTGCAAGTCTTACCATCAGTACCAGTGTAAGGATAGTCATCCTCACGCATGAGACCACCAGCTTTGAGGGTGTACTCAAAGGCACTGTTCATCAACCCTCCGTTGCATCCAGAATCGCATGCACCTTGCTCTTCTGGATCACACTGTAGATACACGCAGTCTTAATTTTTGAAGCATAACATCAACAAAAGTAATACTCAAACTATCCACCACAGTCACTACACACCACAATCACTACACAACATACTCCAAACGGTAGATAAGTTACTACATCAACAGGAAAGCATCAATCCATGGTTTTAAATTGGGGTTCAGAACTGCTATGGTGACCGTAATATTGCATAACATGTAATACTAACAGAATAATACTCAAACTATTTATCAAAATCACTACCCAATACACTCCAAATGGTAGATAAGTTACTGTATCAACAGGGAAGTATCAGTCCATGGTTTTAAATTTGGGTCCGGAACTGCAATCATGGTCGTAATATTGCGGCCAGACTGCAATCACTATCCAATACACTCCAAATGGTAAATAACATACTGCATCAACAAGAGAGCATCAATCCATGGTTCTAAATTCAGGTCCGGAACTGCAAGGATTTGCCACAAAGTCCGTAATTGTGGCAATTGCCCGCATCAGTATTAACATCTTGTTCTATCTTAACAACTTAAGCAGGAACTTTTGGCAATAATGCAGATGTATACAGCTCATACCAAGTATCATACTTCAAGCAATCAGATCATAATAGCATAATTGCATCAACTAGACACATTTCCACTAACTATGCAATTATACGCTTGTAATTGAAGCTAAATAACTATGGAGCACAAGATGATCACAATTTGGGGGAAAGGACAAATCACCAACCTCATGATCACAGTCCACAAGCTGTTGCTCGCTGAGGCTAACGAGCTTCCCAGTAGCAAGGAAGTGGGCACCCTCCAAAGCTCCTGTAGTACTGAAACTCCAGCACGATCCACACGAACCCTAAACACAATCGAACAAATAACCATTCAGAGTTAAAAGATGATACAAATTTTGAGAAAAGCAAACAGAATTGAATCGACCGAAAGGTATGAAAAAGAGACCTGATTTTTAATAGGAGTCACAGCTCCTTTCTCTCTCCAATCAAAATCCTCAGCCAAATCATCAGTCGGCAAAATCGGCGCTTGATGGGCGTCCTTAGGAAACCGCAGCCTCCTCAGCCCCAAAAACTGCCTCTTGAACTCCCCATGAGTCAGATCGGAGAACTGCGTCACGCCGTGCTCCGCCGTCGGGTCCATCTTCTGGTGACGCTGGGCGCGTCGCAAGTTCCTCTTGAAGACATTGAATCTATAGTCATGCTCTTCCTGGGAAGCGTACGATTTACCAAACTTTCTCTTGAAGAGAGAGAAGTGGTGCTCGGCGCCTAGAACATGTGGTTCCTCGCCACCGACCACCTGCCTGATCAACGGATCCTCGCCGTCCGACGAGGTCAACGACTCCGCTGAAATAGCGGAGACAAAGAGGAGAGAGGAGATCACCAAGAGAGAGAAGCGACGAGCCATGCCTAACAATACGCTAATAAGCTTAGCTCAAAAGCATATATATAAACACAATCAAAACATATATCAACTCTTTGTATACGTATACGTATATGTATACTCATACGTATAAGTATAATTTCAATTTATATATAATAATTAGTAATTAAAAATTGTTTTATAATTTTATTTTCAATATTTTAATTAATTTTTGTGTATAACTCGCAATACCCTATACCGTATGGTAATCAAGCTAACAGTCTTATTTTAAAATATTTTATTGGGGTTGCTTGAATTAAGGGAAAGGCATATCCAATCAAAATATGCCACGTGGAGAGCGTTGAGTGGAAGTTTTGAATGGTAGTTACTTTTTGGACTTGGGTCTTTTGTTGTGACATGTGGTTGTTTTTTCTATGTTGTTTCTCGGCTTAGGAACTGGTGTTTTGTTTTTTTGTATTTTTGTAAGGCAGTTTCCTGCCTTTTGGGCGTTGGATTGGTTGGTTGTGCAGGAAGAAGTGGGAAGGAAACTTCTTGTGAAAGCTGGAGGAACTTATGTCTGTTTTCTATCTAGTTGGGCCTGTACGTTGGGCTTATGTTATGGGAAGGGGGAAGTAGGCCCTAAACAACAATAACAGTAACTTATCAGTTAATAATAAAGTTATGAATTATTAAACTTCTTCATATTCCATGTTCCGATGAGCGTTTACTGAAATATTGTTATTGTTGTTATTATACCATTGTATTGATTTTGGGCCAAGAGAAAGCAATTTATTAAATTCGATCAGACCTGAATCGTCTATGATTTACGATTAATCTAATTAAAAATTTTTAATTAATAATAAAGTAACATTTTTTATTAGAAATTGTTTAAATGGATTCACTTAAACTCGAATTTAATCTAAAATCTAATTATTATATTGGGTCATCGATAGTAATGGCAAAATACGGTCTCTTTGAAATCAACAAGTTTAATTTAAATTGACTTAATTTTAAACTGATTCAGACTTTTATTATATAAAAATAATGTTAATTTTAATTTTTAAAAATTTTAAAAAATAAATTTAATCAAATCTGATCATAATTTTTACTTTTGAATAATGCTATAAACGTAAAATTATCAATTAACATAGAGAAAAAATAAATAAAAAATAACATTTGGAGTTTCACTTGCTTTTATGAGGAAAAAACTTCATTATCAAGAATACACGGACTATTCCAAATTGTTTGTGGTTCTCAGACTTTTGATGAGCACGTTATTTATTTAACAAGGACCTTCAAAGATACTGATACTGACTGCCCAACCAACTGCACATTCTTTGCTTCTATGGCAATACTTAAGTCTAGCACGAGGGCGGGTCAGACTCGAGTTACGTATGGATCTATTCTCAAATCAGGCCATGATAGGCTAGGTCAGATTTTTTATTTTTAAATTAGAAAATAAAAATTGTTATTTTTTTATGATTATCAAGCTTCAAGGCTAGCCGAGCTTCGGTAACTCGAGCCTAAGCCCAGCTCGAAGTTCAATCAACTTGAACTTAATTAGTTGACTTCGAGTTAGAATAAGCTGAGTTCAGACTCAAATGTTATCCCTAAATTGAAGGCCTGAACAAGCTAAAAATTTGTGATCTAAAGTGCCCTTGAATTTAAATCAAACTTGATTGTTTTTTTCTTAATTTAATAGCAAAATACTACCATTTTAACAAACTTATGCTTGATATATTCTAGTTTCAAATTGAGCTAAGCCATAAAGCTTGAGCTCAAATTTGATTTAAAACATGAAAATTAAAAATTAAGCCCAAAATTTGAACAATTCATATTAATCTTGTTAACTTGAAATTGGGTTATATCTTAGCACAATTGTCATCCTTGAAAATACCAAAGAAAAAGTGTGAGTTGACTAGAAAAATGAGCGATAGATAAATTTGATAGTGGTCAAATTAATTCGAATCAAATCAAACTATTAAGTGGGTTGAGACTCATTTAAACCGAGGCGAAATAATGTAATTTAAATTTTACTTTCTAAATAATTTTATTTTAGTTTTGAGTTTTTTTTTTAATTTTACAAACTAAAATATTATTTCCAAAAGTTAAACCAAACGATATTATTTTAAGAAAATGATTCGAGCTAACCTCTCATACTCAAAACCGAGTCAACCTGAACCTAGTTTATTAGGATTAACTTGTCATACCTAAATATAGATAATAACAAAGAGTGAAACTTGTGAAATTTTCAATTTAGAATAACAAGAATTTGTGAGATTTGAAATTTGAATTTTGAATTTTTTTATAATTATCTAATTGTTTTATATTGATCTATAAATAAAATTGTTTATAGTAACATTAATAATATAGTTAACGGTGATAATAAATTATATTTCGATTATTTGATTAATATTTTTAATCAATTTAATTATTATACATTTATTCAATATTTTAAAATTTAAATTTATCCTTTTTATATACACATATAGTACATAAGACCCATATATACTGTAAAACTCTGAAACATGCAATTATTTGGATTGAAACTTTGGCTTCAACCAAATACAATTTGCAAATTGAATGAACTTAAAGAGTACAATATAAGCTTAAGTAGAATAAAAACACAAACTCATCTTTAAAATTTTACAAAAATTCAAATAAATTCTTAAATTTTTTAATGTTTATAAATTAATATCAATATTTATGAACAGAATATTTTTTAATAAAAAACATTTAATGCTAATTTCAAGGGGTGTGTAAATATTGAATTTATATAAATAAGAAATTATTTTATAAATACCTATTATTAAAAAACTAAATTTGTTCAAACAGTTCAACTATAAAAATCTTGAATAGCTAAAATTTTTAGTTCAAATTTTAATTTTTCGGTTTAATTTACTTAAATAACTCTCGTTGTAAAAAATGAATCAATCAATTAATTAATTAATTTTTGTAAATTATTATAAAATAATTAATTTTTATTTAAGATTCACATTTTTCAATTAAACTTTAATTAAAGATAATTTTTTTAATTTCATTTCAAAATTTTCAAAATTATTTATTTTTAATTAATTTTACAATAATTTAATATTGGTTGAATATGTCAAAACTTTAATTTTTTTCCCAAATTTAGTTTTTGGTCCAATTTTTAAAAGTTGGATATACATACACCCTAATGTTAAGGATTAAATATAAAATAAAGGTGTGTGTTCTAAAAAGTTTTGGCTCCAATCCCAACACCCACTAATGAATGAGATGTGACAGTCACGTGTAGATGTAATCCAGTCCTTTTGGTTTAATATTCAAAGACAATGTCAACGTCAATGAGCCAGGTGGTCCCTTTGCAGGCGAGCCTTTTTCTTATTCAACCAACATCCAGTTTTGGGTATTTTATTACTGTCTGTATGGTTGCTGTCACCAGTAACTGGAGGCGAAACAGAACAGGACTGAACAGAACAAAAATTGGAGTCAGTGAGCTATTTGGTTAAGGTGGACATAA
>JANTPM010000245.1:45911551-45926745 GCA_025434745.1 Erythroxylum divaricatum | reverse complement strand
GTTGAACATAAGTGATATGTATTGAATCCTCTCTTTGCAACTATGTTATCATTTCTTATAACTTTAAAAAAAATTAATTTTAAAAATTCCCGAAAAAATTCTTATAATTTTCTTAGTTTTTCAAAAACTTTTCTCTCATACTTTTTTTTAAATTAATGGCAAATTATACATCATATGAATAACACACAACTAATCAATTGTAGCTAAAATGGCAACTCAATTCAATTCTTAAATCCAATTTAAATTAATTAAACTAATAATTTAAGGTTTGGGTCAAATTTAATCAGATAATGTTATATTTAAGAGTTGAATTGCATCGTCATGTTGACAATATTTGATTGGTTTATGTGTTATATTGATACAATATGCGTTTCTCTTTTATTTTGAAAAATTAAAAATAACAATTTTAAAAAAAGTCATAGTCAACATACTTAGTGTAAAAGTAGGGGTTTGGAGAGGGTCATAATGTACGTAGCCTTTCTTTTGTATTTTTACAAAGATGTTTTTGTGACTTGAATTTGTGACCATAAGGTCACAAAAGAGCAAATTTAAAAAAATAAATAAAAATGAAGCGATTTTTTTTTAAAATTACTATAGAGTGTCATATCTTCCATCCTTTCTTTAACCAATGCACAAGTCTTGTGAATGAATATCAAAAGCAATGTTATATCATGATTCAAACTTGTTTAAGTAATCACAAGTGTTATTGTAGAAGAGATTATGTTTATCCAATTTAAAGTTAACGAGTTCAATTGTCTTTGACTGGGATCATTGTTGCAATTGATTCATGAAATGCATCACTTTCTTTATGTTTGAAGAAACTTCAGTAAAGAGGTAGCATTTTGCTATTGATGAATAATTTTTTTGATAATTTATAAAAATTGAGATTTTTTAAAAATTTCTTAAGGTAAGGGAGAACCCTCTAAATCTTTGACCCTTTTGTTAAATATCAATCATATGATCAGGAGGATGAGATCCTTTCCAGAGAAGGTCTGATTTAAGTCAGATGTATCAAACTGTTGCAGGTTGATAGAAGGTACAAACAGTATTATCATCAGATGCAAATTGTCGTCTCATCATTTGACGCCATAGCCGGACGCGGGGCTGCAAAACCGTACACAGCACTGGCCCTGCAAACTATTTCCAAGCACTTCAGGTGCTTGCGTGATGCGATATGCGGCCAAATTCGAGCAGCTCGTCGGAGCCTTGGGGAGCAAGAAGCTTCAGAGAATGGTAGAAGTGTTGGAATAACTCGTCTGCGTTATGTAGATCAGCAACTCAGGCAACAAAGAGCCATTCAGCAGCTTGGCATGACTCAACATGCCTGGAGACCACAAAGGGGTTTGCCTGAAACCTCTGTATCAATTCTTCGTGCATGGCTGTTTGAGCATTTTCTTCATCCGTAAATTCACTAAGCCATATCTTTCCCTTTTAGTTTAATTTTCTTCACAACTTTTGGCTGCTCATTAACTGGTTTTTGCCTGGTGTTACCAGTTATCCGAAGGATTCTGATAAAATAATGCTGGCAAGGCAGGCAGGCTTGACTAGAAGTCAGGTAAAAAGCAAACCAAATAGTTTACTCTTCCCATCTTTCTTTTCCTAACCAAGCAAACCAAGCAGCAACTGATTTTACATCATTTATTTGTTGCTTTTGTTCAGGTCTCAAATTGGTTCATCAATGCGCGGGTGCGGCTTTGGAAACCTATGGTTGAAGAGATGTACAAAGAAGAAATTGGTGATGCAGAGATGGACTCAGTTTCTTCTTCTGAAAATGCAGTGAAAGCATCTAAGGGCCCCGGGAGGCCCTCTGAAGATACAGGTGAAGAAATGCACCAAACTGCAAGTTCCACAGCCACTGAAAAGTTCACTGCTGGACAATCGATGGATTCCAAATCCAACCATGCTCCTGATGTTGAACTGCCTGGTTCAACTGCAGGAAACAATTTCCAGAATGGGGTGCGGGCAGAGTCTGTGACAAGATTTGGATTACTTAAGCCAAGAGAGGAGCAGAGGCACATTTTGGATAACTGTAATGTTTTCCCTGATACCATTGTTCATTCTGATGGTGGTAGTGATAGGTTTATGGCTGCGGCTGCTGCTGCTTATCAAATGTCTGACGTGGGGAGGTTTGGGGGTAGCGGCGGGGTGTCACTTACATTGGGCTTACAGCACTGTGAGGGAGGTAGCTTACAATTGTCTGGCGTAACACAGCACAGTTTTGTTCCCATGAGAGGTGATAATATGTACAATGCAGCAGCACCTTCTGTAGGTGCAGAGACCACTAACTTTGAGTTCATAAATCCAGGAAGCAGGCAGCACAGGTTCAGTTCCTCCCATTTATTACACGATTTTGTGGCGTGACATGGTTGATTGCAGAATCATGCAGGTGATAGAATTCAGTCAGAAAGTAGCTGCCGGACTTTTGGCAATTCTTGAAGACACGTCTTACTGTCAAATGTTGAAAGGAAGGTCCTGTATAAAACACAGCTGTAGTATATATATATGTTTTATATAATTGGTTGGCAGAGTAGCATTATTGTAAAGATACATATATTTTTTGTCTGATATGTGGAATCAAAGTGTATAATTAATGACTTAGATTTGAAAAGGATAAAACGAGATCTTGGTATGAAATAAGATGGTGAGAATTGGCTGATTCTGATTATATTTTGATCATAATCTCTAGATGCAATTATGCCCTTGGTCTATATATGAAATGGAAGTTTCTTGTAATATAGAGAGTCCTCAGTATTCTTTGGTCAGCTTTTCAACTGAGAGTTTCAGATTCTGTTCTGTAATCAAGAAAGAACAATGTAAATATATTGGACAAAACACACACATGACTGATCGTTTGTGTCATGCTTAGCTTCCATTGTAAGATGGAACTTAGAAAAATCAAGCTATTAATTGTCACCATTGTAATCCACTAAACACTAACTAATGATACAAAAAAATGACAACCTGAAACAATTATTATTGAAGAACAACCATGAAGATAATCCGTACAGCCACCAAATTTATTGCTCATTTCTAATTTTAGCTTTAAAAAATTCAAAGTTTGAAAACATACCCAGGAAATATATATGCACACAATTCCACACTCCAGAGCACAGCTGGGTTTAAGCAATTGGATAATCCCTTAGTTTCCAATGATGAGGCTGTCCAACTTACCAGGAAGTATCAGAACGAAAAACGGTTCAACTGTTCACCGCATCTTGGCACATTTCCTGTCTCTCTGGGTTGGAAACTCACACGAGTCACCAGTAAGTGCTCTGAGTAATCAAAGTTAAATACCAAAAGAAAATCCAAAGTGCGTGTCAGCTCTTGAAATTAAAATACAATCAAGGGAAGAATGTTCACTGTTGACTGCTTCCCTGAAGGATTGAACTGCATCATCCTGAAAGGGCATGTTGTATGCATATAACAGGTACTAATATTGGAAACACAAGTTAAATCAGAATATTTTTATGTACCAAAACAAAGAAGTTAATCAGAAGCTCAAGATTTACTGCCCCAACAGGAGACATCTGATAATGGATACTTCATGGGGACTTAAAGATAAAAATTCATATTTTCAAAATAGCCACATTCATTTTTCCCTAGAGCCATGCATCAGTGATAAAAGGTTGACTCTAACTGCCAAAATTGCCTGTACAAGGGAATTTACAGTGGAGCAAGAATATAAAAAAGGCTGGGAGAGAACTAGCAGCCGAAATCCAATGTCCAATGTTCCATGTCTACTATGTCAAAATCGACCTGAAATATAGGAAGAATTAAATTAAAATAAGTATCTGAAAACTTTGTTGTATGCAATTCGGGGTAATTGTTGATGCATTCTAACCTCTTGTACAGCGCCTTTATGTCCTCCCCAAGAACACGGCTTTCCAGAAAGTCATCCCCGCATTCTTTCACATCAATTGACTCTACTTCAAAATCATGGAAGCCACAGTATTCATTCCATTCAAACCACATTTTTGCAATTGTCTCCTTTCTGAAACAGGTGATGTGATCTTCTTCTTCTGGTGAATCAGCAGCAATCAGTCTATAAGCATAAACTTTTTTTTTCTGTCCAGGTCGGAATGAGCGTCCTATAGCTTGTCGTGTGACTGATGGATTCAGATGTACATCCAAGATAATGATCCGTGAAGCCCCTACCAGTGATATCCCCTCTCCACATGCCTTGATTGACCCAAAGAACACTTTAGCGTCAGAGGAATTGTTAAACCGTTCCATTGACCACTCACGCTGATCAGAACTGGATTCGCCAGAAATCACAAAGATTTCTTTCCCTAAACTCCAGCCTTTGACTTTAACAGCCAGTCTTTCTAAAAACTTCAAAGGCGTAAGATATTGGCTGAAAACCAGTAGCTTCTCGCCAGTTGATTCACAGAGGCTTAGAATCTTAAGAAAGAACTTCGCCTTCACTCCATCCTTCACATCTAAGCTCTGTAATAAATTATCCATCTTTTCATCTGTGAAGGAAACATTCTCAGAGCAGGAATTCAGTATTGGATGCAGATAAACTGCACTCCCCACAGAACTTCTCTTGAACTTCCTTGCCAATTTCTTCAACTTCTCCACCTCATGCTTTTGCTTGGAACTCAAGTTCAGAATGACTGTGAAATCAACAAGTCCAGGAAGCTCATCCAAGAAATCTCCTTTATAATAGTGCAAGACTTTGCTGGTCATCTCACGGAGATCCTGAATAATGGAGACTTTCCTTTTGAAATTATAATCTTGCTGTATGGTTTGCTCTACCAAGTCATAAAATCCTGCATCAGCACCTACTTTCAACAGTTTTCTACCACCTGGGACGTGCACTTTACTCTGAATGCGCTTGACAATGGCTCGGGATGTGTCCAATTTCAAAAATTTTGGACGAACCAGATTCAAGATAGTAAATACCTCCTTGACATGATTTTGATAAAGGGTTCCTGAAAGAACAACCTTTCGAGCCGTCTGCACCCTAGCCAGAGATTGCAACACATCGGTATTCTCATTCCTTGGAGTATGACCTTCATCTAAAATAAGAAGTGAAGGTCGCTTTAGCAGTATCTCTTGACAGTTCAAGGAGGCTGGATTATTCCCCTCATCACAGACAATACTGGAGAACTGTTTGTATCCTAAGAACAGAATGCTCTTATGCTCCAGCCACTGTTTCAAAACCTCCAACTGCTGAACCCTACTATCAGCTTTTGCAGTATAGAAGTCATAAAGTGGAAAATCCTCAACTTGCCAGGTCTGAAATTCCTTTTTCCATGTGGCCAGAATTCCTTTTGGTAGCACCACAAGTGTTTTAGCATAAGGATGCCTAGCTAGGAAGCTTTGCATGAAGCTGATGAGCATAAAAGTCTTCCCAGATCCAGGGGCATGGGCTAAGATACAGCCACCAGGATTATCTGCTACCAAGTTACTGCAAAGGAACTTAAATCCCTCCAATTGGTGAGCTTTCATTTGCTTCAAATGCCTTGGATGAGCACATATTTCTGCCACCATCATATCTTCTTCAGATGAATCAAGTCCAACCATCTGATTTGAATCTCTATATCTGATGTTTCGTGGTTCCGATACATATGTTCGTGTGCTCTTTTGGGCCTAAAATCAAGAAAAAAAAGATTTAAGGATTCAATTCAACAGAAACTTCCACACATTAAGTTAAGCAACAAAAAATTTAAAAGCCAGTAATAGGTGAAAATGAAACCTCAGAAGTAACTACAATGGAAAGTAAAGATAAAATAAAGGTATATCACTTAAAGGGCAACAGTGTGAAGACGAGGCTTTTCCTAAGCAGTGAAATAAATCTCGAATCTGAAACTTATGCAGCCCAAATTCATGTTTGAACACCAATCACTGTGGCTGCTGTACTCAGTTTTCAATTTCATTAATTGTTCAAATGAGTAGAATATTGGCAGAATGTATTCTAGGAGGATAAGGTCCTGAATAAACCCCCATCCAGTTAAAAACAGAACCATGCATTGTTATCTCAGATGAAAGTAACCTTATATAATACTGAATGATCTCAGATACCCACGTCAATCATGTAGTAATTCATAGGCACCACAAAACTTTCATTACCATTATAAAACACAAAGAAAATAACTACAAAAATGAACAAACTATCACTACACCTTCTTAAATTGGATATCAAATATGGTCTCAATTCTTCTCTGAATCACCCCACATTTGCGACAAACATAACCAAGATCATCCTTCAGGATAAATAAATGATCACAAAAGTCTTCATCTTCTTGCATAGGGTCCTCAGACAAATGATCCTTAGCAGCATCCTACCATAACCAGGTTAAGTGGATTTAGAAATGAGAAAAAGAAAATGGAAAGTTGTTCTTCAAATAGACTTCCCTGATGAAAATTCTTGCGAAAAAAAGTTACAATTATTTAATTAAAAAAAAAGAATCATGTACCAGATTTAAGTCATCAATTAGATCTGGTGGTTATCAGTTATAGATGTCAGTTAACTTTGTCCCGTAATATGTGAATAGTATCGATAAACTTGTGCGCCACAAATGACCCAAAGAAAAGTCGAAGACGGTAAGTAATGGAACTAATTTCTAGTGAAGAATCAGATACTTTGCAGACTCAGCCAGATAAATCAATGTTTTTATAATGTAATCAGTAATACCATTATTTTTTAGCTCAAAGATGTAGGATGGCTTACTTTATTTTGCCTGGCAATCCAGCTCCTTCTTTTATGCACTTACTTTTCCTTTCTTATTAGTGAGAAACAAAGATAAAAGTAACTGGAGGCAAGGCACAGAGTATTAAACAAAAGAGAGAGTAGAAGAAAAAGAAAAGAAGAAAGAAGGGACAAAAGAAAGTGCTTAACAAGACAGCCAAAGAAAAGGCCTTCAATTGAATGAATAAATAATCTTCAAGATTGCTCAAAATGTCAGATAACTTGGAAGCAGAAATACATTGAAATAAGCCAATTAAAGAAGTCAAAACTTTCACAAGAACATTGTCTATCATATTCATAAAGACTAAGTTGCAATCAAAAGAAGAGCCAACTTTTTTCTTTTTTTAGATTTTGAAATGCCTTTTGTAGAAATAAGTACCTTAGAACATTCCAATGCCAATGACATCTCGTTCCAAATATCTCCCAAACCATCATCTTTGGTTTCCTGACTCTCTTCATCCTCTTCTATACCAACATAAGTATCTTCAGCTTTTATGACATCAATTTCACTTTTCTTGCCGTCATTTTCACTGCCAAAACTCAATAGTCTTTGATTTATCTTCTCTGAACTATCTCTAACCTACAACAATCAGACAATCAGAAAGACAGAGATATTCATCATGATTTCCAGAAGCAAAACTATTACCCAATCTCATGTCAACAAATTGGTTATGCAACCAGCATGGATGACAAAGAAATTGAATGTATTGGAATAAACTGAAATAAAAAAGAGTAACGAAAATTTACAAAATATCATCGCTTGAAGTAAATTTAACTGATTCATTGGCAAGACTATATCGATGCTTCATTCGTTAGATTCACTTAGGGCATTGCAAGAAAATCAAGAGGAGAAACTAAATTTTTTTCCCAATGATGAGCAAGATCTTATTCATTTCCTTGTTTATTCCAACCACAGAATGATCACATTAAAAAAAACTGTAAGAAAAAAATGCAATTTTTATAGTTCATATCATTTTGTCACACCCTAAAATCATGATGCACAAATCATGGAATAGGTGCAGTGGGAAGCTTACAGCTCCAACACTAATGAATTGTCCTGCCCCAGCAGCCCTTGGCAAGACAACTGCCTTGAAGGGACTGGTCAACCTTTTATTTCCATCTTCTTCATCATCTGAGTCGAGAATAAGAACAGGTGCAGGTGCAGGCGTAGGTGCAGTTGCAGTCAAAGGTACAAGAGCAAAAGCTGATGCGGCAGGTGCGGCTGCATTCATAGTGCAATCTTCCTCCAAGTCTATGACATTCTGATGTAAGTTTGGATCCTCATTGCCTGAACTCTTCTCTCCATGAACATTGCTTGAAAGAGCTGGAAACATTGCATAAAAAGGGCTCAACATCTGATTCTTCCGATTTATGAGGGCTTTGATATCATTTGTAACACTTCCATATTTTCCAAAGTCCAAACTGTCTATCAAGTTGGAGTAAGCAAAGGGATCCGAGTAATCAGAAACTTTCGATGACAACTTTGGTTTATTCTTTTCAGCTCTGTTGCTAGAGAACCAAGACACAGCCGGACTGACAAAACCTTTTTCACCATTACACAATCTCATTCTTTTATGCCTTCTAGAATCCAACTCCCCTACAAATGATTCAAATAGACAAATATGCTCTATCAATCACACATATATCAAAAGAATCAAGAGTTTCATTAACCCAATACTCTAGGAGAAAAAGCAAAAGTGTTCTTGCCAATAATTAAAAAAACCAAACCAATAATATCGATTTAATTGCAAAAATCTTGAACTGACCAATTTTTTAGTTTGGTTTATCTTTTTTCTACTAAAAACGGTCAATTTATTAATTAATCAACTAGTTTTCGTAAACTAATCAATTTTTATAAACCATAATAAATCAGCTCCTTCAATTAAACTTCAACTTCTTAAATGGGTCAAGATAATTTTTTCTTTAATCTTATTTCAAATTCCTCAATTTTATTCAATCTTTACTATATACCAGTTTTATGATGGTTTAATACTGGTTGAATCTTTAATCCTTAAAATTCTTATTTTATCGGTTTCATTTTCACTCAACCAGTTTGGGGAAGGCTATATACTACTGGACCTTCCCAAACCTTGCGCATCAACGGCACTTTCACTGGGTTATTGTTGTTGTTGGTTATTACACTTAAATTGCTCATGGGACAAGGAAAGATGTGTAACCACATCATTATCACATTCCAACACAAATTTACTACAATGACCACAAAAATTTAAAGAAACATCTTGCTGAATAAAAACCCTTAAAATCCACTCCAGGAAAGCATTTGCTAACAATCCGCTAACTTCAGATTAAATAACAAAAAAAAATTAAAAAAAAACACAACTTTTCTGATTATACTCAAAACGCATGCAAAGAAAACCAAACAAACACAGAGAAACAGAAAGGGGAATACTTACCACTGTAAGTAGCGGCGGCCTCTCGCTGCGAATTCCTCAATGTAACTTCCATTGAAAACTGAAAACAAAGAAAACTCAAAAAAAAAAAACCATAAATAAACACTGGAAATGGTAAACAACAATAACCCAGTCAACTACTTACAAAACAGAGACCTCGATGGTCGAATCCTGAACTCCGAAACAACAATGGCGAGCTTAAATCGAAGAAAAAATACTTTTCAGCTGATGAATTGCATTATTAAACTTTCGTTCTGTCTCACTAGAAGAGTAACGGACTGGAAGAGGGAGAAGAAGGCTGCGACATGTTTATTTTTGGTGACCGTACGGACTGCGAAGAAGCGAGGGCGAGAGTTCAATGTACTAGGTGCCAATTGAACTCGTTTGGTGGACCAATGAGAATCCCGGAGTTGGTCTATTTTCTATGGGTCGTTACGGTGCAGCGTGGCACGGGATTACAACCAAAGCACAATTCGTTAGTTTGCCAGCTTTTGGGGATGGGTGGGTCCATGAAACTTTTGGGCTCGATTCTGACGATTTTCTAACGAGTTTGAATAAGGGGTTGCAATGGGTCGAGCCAGGCCGGACCAGAGTCTACATAAACATAATCAGGTTTGAGACTTCAGGCCTCAGCTCGATTGAACTTGAAAATTTTAAAATTATTAATTTTATTTTTATTTTTAAAAAATTAAAACGATATATCATCTTACGTAAAAAATTTTAATTTAACCGGACTTATTAACTTCATCTTAAGATCCTAATTTGGGTTAAATTATTAATAATTAGGTTTAAATCATCGTCGTTATCGTCATCACACCCAATCTAAAATTTCACAATGAAGCGAGATCTGGGAAGATTTGATTATCAAAAAGTTCATCTAAAGACCTTAATTAGGTTTAAATGATTACCAAGAAGTTCATAAGCTTTAGAAATTTTTATCAAATAAAAAAGGCAAAAAGTTCAAATTAATCCTTAAACTTTTTATCTTATAAGTTTTTATTGTTTGAATAATTGAACTAAAAATTAAATTGGTACGCTAATAAGTTTAAGGTATAAACACTAAATCTATATTCGATAAATATAAAACTGTTATACAATAAACTTTTAATAAAATTAAAGAATTTAAAATAAAATTAAAGAAAAAATTATCCCTATTTACCAAAAGAAAATTTTTGCACTATATTGAATTTTAATATACAAAATATATAAAAAAAAGATTGTTTGCGTTAGGATCTCAATTCATAGATCTCTCGATTCGAGGAAGGAAAATAACATGATCGAACCATTTTTTTTTACTCTGTTTCAAATTCGATAAATGTTAGTTGATCGTATATTTTATTATAGAAGTTGAAATTCAATTCTGTTAAATGAAATAAATTGATTTATAAAATTGGCTAATTTAGGAATACATTTCAATTAATTAATTAAATGACAAATTTTAAATAATAATAATTATTAAAATAAATTAAACAAAAAATGATTCACTAAAAAATTTTATAATTGAACAGATTTAATCTTTTAATCACTGTATTTTTAAACTATTATTTTTCTAAATTAATTTCGCATAATTAATTTATACTTTATGCCTCATCATTATTATGATGTAATGAACCTTAGCAATTATGGAAGGTTTAAAATTCTAACAAACAGAGTAAAATTGATTAATGTGTAATAAAAAGAGATAGCATATAGTGTTGGTCTCCATATGACAAGTGAAATGGGAATAAAATTGTGTTAATTTATTTTTATCCTACCTTAAATTATTAAATGAATTATATATTGAAATAAATGATTATGAAAAATTATATATGATTTTAATTATTGTAATAATAATAAAAATGAGTAAGAAAAGAGACATAAAAATAATTTATGACATTCAACTAAATAATTTTTATTACAATCCAGTCTTTATATTTTATTTAAGAATTTACTATTTTCACGAAGAAATTTTATTTATAAAACTTTTTATTTATCACAAATGAAGAAAAATTCTTACAATCGATTTATTTTATAATATAATTATTTTTAAATTTAAGTAGATTTGTGACAATATATATTTTGAGTAACTTTTTCTAATTATAAAACACATATTAGAAATTTCAACGATTTTAACCCATTTGCAAAATTTCTTTCAAGTCGAGGCATATGTGTGCAATACACAATGCCTGGTACGCCACAACAAAATGGTATGGTCAAAAAGCAAAATCGTACTCTTATAGATATAGTTAGGAGTATGTTAAGTTATAGTACTGTACCGTTATCATTGTGGTTGTATGCATTAAAAATTGTTACGTATCTGCTTAATAGGATTCCAAGTAAAGCTATTCCTATGATATCTTATGAATTGTGGATAGGAAAGAAACCTAGTTTACGATACCTTTATATTTTGTGTTGTCTGGTAAAAGTAAGGTTGTATAATCTACATAAAAAGAAGCTTGATGCGAGAACTGTTAATGGTTTTTCCATCGACTATCCTGAAAAATTAAAGGGGTATAGATTTTACTATCCTAATCATAGTACGATAATAGTTGAGTATAGTAATGCTCGGTTCATTTAAAATGGTCAAATCAGTGGGAGTGCAGAACCACGAAAAGTAGATATTCATGATAATCGAGTAGAGACTACTACATCAAACGTGATCCCATCAATTGTTATTCCTCTTATTGCATCATGGATATGAAATACTGTTGCATACCAAACACTATAATAAGAATCTACCTAACTTTCCTATTAGAATTCTTATAAATATCCAAACATGTGAATAACTTTACTTTTTACAGATTTATTTTTTGAAGAATCATATTTCAAATTCACTTTACTTTCTAGTCAACCAAACGGGCCCTTCAAGCTTTATACTAACTTGCTTGGAATGTTGTTCTGACAATGAAAGCTAACTTATCTTCAACTTTTCTAGATTTAGACTAACTTGTTTGGAATGTTGTTCGTTAACTTAAACATTGCGTGTGTTATGAATGTGTCCATTATTAAAACCATTCAAAAAAATAGGTTTAATAAAGCGTGGAAGTTCTCTCGTTTTTGTCTCTTCTATGAGGAGTTAAACCCCAATATTTCAAATTCAATCTTCCATCATTTTTCACCCATGGATGACGATAGGAGCTCTGTGGATATGGCTAATGTTGTATCAGAGGATGAAGTGATTCCTGTCTCAGCTGAGGAAGATGATATAGAGGGTATTGTCTACGGCGTCAATGACCTCAAAGTTGAATCCTTTGATAACCCTCCTTTTTGTTTGGTTGGACATTTTCTCACTGAACGTATGATCAACTACAACGTAATGGTCCACACGTTGGTTTCTTTATGGAGACCAATCAAGGGTGTTTATCCTAGAAAACTATCGGGTGATCTTTTTCTTTTCCAGTTTTTTCATGAGGTCGATATTCATCGTGTTTTAGATGTCACCATGGTCTTTTGACAATCAACTGCTCATTCTGGATACGCTTGGGGCTACATAGAATCCTTTGGAGATCCCTTTATTCTTTGTTCAAATTTGGGTTCAGATCCATAGTCTTTATTCAGGATTTCGATCGAAGAGGGTGACATATGATGTTGGTAAGGTTATGGGGAAGTATAAGCATGTCGATCATGAAAATTTTAATAATTTATGGAACTCTTATTTGAGGGTGTGAGTGCAAATTGATGTTCGTAAATCGATCAAGGAAACAAAGCGACTGAAAAAAGAAGGTGGCGAATGGTGTAATGTGACCTTTGTTTATGAGAGATTACCAATGTTCTCCTTGATATGTGGTTTTATGGGACATACATAAAAATTCTATCATCAACTTGTTGATTTTCCTCTAGGAAAGGCAGTTCGAAAATACTTACCGAGTATTCGTGCCCCAATACGCCGATCACAACCAACATTTGGCTCCAACTGACTGCGCTTGGTCAATCCAATTGGGGGACATGGGGGTTCGAATTCAAAAGATAATGCAGAATCTTCGGGTGGACTGGCTACACCCAATTCTGCACAAAATTTAGCTACCTCTATTGATTTGGTGGGTATGGATTCTGTTAATATTTTACGACAACAAATTGATACGCCTTCAGGAAGTCAAGGTGCTGATGCTGAAACTATTAATATGGTTGACCCAAAAAGAAAGAGAATGGGCTTGGATCATTCGAAGAAGGCTCAGGATTTTGCTAATTCTGAAAGCATTTCCACTGATCCAAAGACAACGACGGTGATGTCTGGTACACAGACTCACTGATATCAATGAGTTGTTTGAGCTGAAATTTTCGTGGACTGGGTAATCCACACTTAATTCAAAATCTTAAGTTTATTATCCAACAAAAAGACCTATGTTTATTTTCTTAATTGAAACTTTGTCATTGTCAATTAAAATTTCAGAAATAAAGACACATTTGGGGTATGATGATTTTGTAGCTGTAGATTGTATTGGCCATAGTGGTGGCCTTGCTTTAATTTGGCGTGTTGTTTCTTCTGTTTTTGTGTTGAATTTATCTATGTAGTGTATTGATGTGGAAGTACTGGTTGAAGATGTCGGTAATTGGTGAATCACAGATTTTCATAGGAATCTTGATCGGAATTGTCACAGAGAGTCATGGACTCTTCTTCGTAATTTAGCGAATTGTAATAGCTTGCCTTGGGTTTGTATCGACTATTTTAACGACATATTAGCACAGCATGAGAAATGAGGTGGTAGAAGACAACCTAATCATCTAATGGAGGGTTTTCGGAATGTTATTAGTGATGCTGGACTTTTTGATTTTCCTATGGGTGGTTACTAGTTCACTTGGGATCATGGTCATAATTCTGATAATTGGATTGAAGAAAAATTAGATAGAGTTTTGGTTTCTGATTCTTGGAGCTCTTTATTTCCCTATATGCAAGCTGTCTCTTTGGATACTTCAACTTAAGATCATCTTCCAATTATGCTTGAGTTACGTACCTTTGTCCCTCGTAATCGAGCTAGTCTTTTTCTATATGAAAATAGTTAGTCTAAGGAGCCAAATTATCGAGTGGTAATACAGGATAGCTAGGACTCTTCGACTGGGGATAAGATACAGGATCGCTTATCTCTTTGTGGACAAGCAATATATAGATAGGGTTTGGATTTGAGGGACTTTAAGAAGCGTAAATTGGAAGTCAACCTTCAGATTATTTAACAACTAAGAGGTTCACATGTATTGTCAGATAAGGAACGATTTCATGAAGCAAATCGGAAGTTCTTCTAGATTTTGCATGAAAGAGAGATTCAGTGGAAACAACAATCGAAAGATTTTAGGCTTAAGATGGTGATTCCAACACACAATTTTTCCATGCCATGGCAACACATCACTAAAAGAAAAATTCTTTCAGTTGTTTCAAGGATGCTTCGAGTTTATGGATTGATAACGAGGCAAGTTTGGAATATCTAATCTCCTCTTATTTTATTGAGATGTTTATTGCTAGTCCTAGTGATCTTAATAATGTGGTCAATTTAATACCTGCTTGTGTTACTTCTCAAATGAATGATTTGTTGAAAGCTTCATATACTTCGGACGAGGTAAAGTGTTGGGCCCGGGCCCCGAATCCCCGAATCCCGAGGTGGCCGCTGGGGTCGCGCCCGCGCCGAGCACCAAAACCGAGGACCCGATCCCAATATTTTGACACAACCGATCATTCGATACACACACATAGATATTCATAACATTGATTTAAGGACCCTATAACCATGGGGATTTCATACTATTGCCATTTAAAGGAAATTCAGCAAGTATTTTCAATTGTAGCATAATACAAAACAGAGTATAAAACCCAAAAGAAAATACATGAGTATGCTTTATGTTAATATGCACGGAGGGCCAACAAAATACGAACATAATACAAAGCTCCTAATTTGTCTGAAGTTTCCGATGTCGCGCAAAGTCAACAATCGTCCTGATTTGCACCTGAGGAGGGAAAGTAATGGGTTGAGCTACACAGCTCAGTGGCTAATATAAATATAGCCATTGGAAACTAGCACAATTCCCAGCATATAAATGTATATATATATTATATCTATATACAAACATAAATTCAAGCATCCACATACTACTCAAACAGTGTAATTAATTTAGTTCATAAT
>JANTPM010000245.1:45890290-45904003 GCA_025434745.1 Erythroxylum divaricatum | reverse complement strand
ACATATGCATTTGATTAAATGTTTTTGATTGAGTGAAAGGCAAATTGCCTTGTGTTCATGTGAATGACCATGTGATATTTCTGAATGAGCTATATTGCTATAATCGTGCTATACTTGACAATGCATGAATTGTGTGAACCATCGATGATGGTTCCTCACTAAGTTTGCAAACTCACCCAAAATTGCATATTATTTTTCAGGACCGAGTGAGTAGACTCCTAGCTCCAGAGAGACTTTTCTTGCCATGTAGATCGTGTTGGCAAAGGACGTCATGGCTCACTGGTCGGTCAGCTGAGATCTTTTGAGGATGACCTAGTTAAACATTTTTGTATTAGTTTTCTTTTGGAGTATTGTACAGACAGTGAAAAACAGACTGATGTGTAAATTACTGCTTCTGAAAATATGAAATGAGAAAATTTTATGGTTTAAAAAATTAGTGATTTTCAGTATTGACGTTTTATGATTTGATACCATGTGAGGTATAGTAGTGATTGTTCGTAGTTCACCCTTATCTTAGGATATGTATCGGAACGACCTATAGGCGTCCTGGTGTATACCCTATGGTAAGAGGGTGCTACACTCCAAGTACTGTCAAAGGTTCAGAATTTATTATGCAGGGCAATCAGTAATGCTCTTCCAGTTTGAGTGCTTCTCCAACAACGTCATGTTCCTGTTTTTAGCAGCTGTCCTTTTTGTCACTTGTATGAGGAGACTACCTTTCATTGCCTTGTTGATTAGTAAAAGATTGTTGGCCTTAGGAATTTTTTGCAATTCTCTGGGAATTTTTTTTATCTTGGATTGTGCAAGTTTTGCAGATTAGAGATGTTGATATGGTATGTCTTGGTTTGATGGTGGTGTAGTCTTTATGAGAGGCTCGCAATGATTTAGTTTGAAACTAGAAAAGAAGAATCCCTGCTCAATTTGTGTATAGAGCTCGTGGGTTTTTGAGCGATCGGTTAGCGACAAAGGTCACAAGATTAGTTCAGAATCCAACTCAAGTTTCTCATTTGTGGATTAAACCAAGTCTAGGAATGTTGAAACTCAAGAACCTTTGGCAATACTACTATGGGTTTTGGAATGATAGTATGTGATGATAGTGGCTCTCTTGTTCAAGTAATGCAAAAGCAAATCCTAGTAGGTATGAATGCAAGAACGTCAAAGATTTTTGTGATACATGAAGCGCTTAGTTGGATTAAAAATGAGGGTTGGTCTAATATTGTTGTGGAGTCAGATACTCAAATTTGAGTTCAGGCTATTACTGATCTCAACTATATTGATTTATCTTCATTTGAAATTTTAGTTTCTAATTGTAAGTCTCTATTGATTGAGACGAATGTGATTTTAAATAATGTTAGACGATCTGCGAACTGTGTTGCTCACTCTCTAGCTTGAGCTTCTTGTTCCATTGTAGATTCGGTGATTTGGACTTTACCACCTAGTTGTATTTGCGATGTTCTATCCTTTGATAATCAATGACTTTAACCATATTTTACAAAAAAAAACCATCTTCACCCAAATGTATCTATGAACTATAAAATATTAATTATTAAATATTATAAATAATAGTACAATTAACTTCAACTTAATTTAATGTTAACAAATAGATTTCAAGTTAATTAGATTTACTTTAAAATTTTCAAAAATTCAGACTTAACTTTAAAATATATTATTCAATTTAATTTCAACTCGACTTGAATTATTTAGTTTTAGTCAACCAATTCTCATGCATTATGAAAATTAACATTACAAAATTAAATTTTTGTAATGTATTTAATAACATTAATAAAAAGTGCATATTTATTCATAAACAAGTTTTAAGAAATTTTTTTATAACTACGATAGCTTGTAGTCAATACTTAGATGCCTCTTTAAAAATTCTTTTAGGGTTCAAGTTGAATTTTAAATGTTTTATTTTAAAAATTTAAAGTTTTAGGCTAAGTTGAGGCTTTAACTGTCCAGTTTGAAACTCAAAATTTTCACATAAAATGTCTTTTTAATAAAAAGAAATCATTTTAAGTTTTTAAAAATTCAAAATAAATTAATTAAATTTGATTGAATTTCGGAATATTCAAAATCAGGCTCAAACTCAAGCTTGAAACTTTAAGCTCCATTGGGCTTTAGTTGAATCTAGGTCCAAAAATAACTAGATTCGACCCAAGATCCATTACTGTGCTTAACTTCAAAATTAAGTACATTTAATTGTTATTTATAAGTTAGTAATTATTTAACAAAATAAAATTTAAGTGCTCAATAAACTTTAATAAAAATAAGAATAATAAATCCAATTTTCCTTTTTTTTTTAATAATAAAAAATTGATATAAGACATAACGCAGATGATGAGATTCCATGAAAAATAGCGGGTAAAGGAGAATCCAACACAAAAATCCCGCCGTTCCTTGCCGTGTGCGGTGGCTCTTCCACTCATCGGAATATAGAACACAAAAGCTGTTGTTTGTTACTGCCTAACTTGTAACATTTTGGGGCTCCAGCCGCCATTTCACAGTAACTGACCGTCAAGATTCTCCACTATCTCTCACGTCCCGTGTTCGATTCCCAATAAACGCCACTGTGTCTTTGTCTCTCTCTTTTATGTATATTATTATTGTCGACAATTTAATACCAAACTTTTAAAACTTCATTTTCACTCTTCCGTCTCTTGCTCTTACCCGCCCCAAGACTTTTCTGTAGCTGAAACCCCTCTCTAATGGCTTCTCTGCTACAATACCATGATGCTATAAAGGTAATGAGAGGGGAAACTTGAAAACCCATGTTTTTTTAATAGTTTTCTTCTTAAAGTTTCCGTCTTTTATGGGTTTTGAGTTGTGGAATTTGTGCATGAATTTTATGGGTTAGTGGTTTTTTTTTTTATTGGTGAGCGTTTCTTTATGTTCTTTAGGGGGCGAAAGTGCTCATGGTTGGAGCTGGTGGGATTGGGTGTGAGTTGCTCAAAACGCTGGCTCTCTCTGGTTTTCAAGATATTCATATCGTAAGTGTTTCGTTTCATCCTCTGCTGAATCAATCTCCCTTTGCCAAGTCAATTGATTTTGTTGAAAAGAAGTTTGAATTAGTGGGTTGTTTCTGAATTTTAGTTATACTGGTGTTTCCCGCGGATTCTAGGGTTTAAACAGTTCGATTTCAGGTTTTGGAGCACAGATGTGTGCTTTTAAGGATTTTGATACCGTTTTGTACGTTGACCGGGGTTTCTTTGTTTGAAAGGTCTAGTTTACGCTTTGGCTAAGATAGGGACGAAAAAACAATGAAGTTTGAGTGTGCATAGTTTGGTCAATTTCTTACTCTTCGTGAGTGAACCTTTCTTGCATTATGAACAAGATAGATGTGCAACTACATTGAAACCATCTTCTTTTTGTCGTACACTCATGTCGGTGCCATATTTCATGTTATAAATAGACGATATAAAATATTATTTCTCGTAAAAGCTTGTTTGCTGATGTTAGATTGGTAGCCACAAGTGATGCTGTGGGTTTCTGGTATTGCAGGATTTTCTTAAAAGGGTCAGCCATGCTCTGGCCCCTCTGTGTTGGATGTTTAGGTGGCTTACATAGTAGGGATGGTATTTTACCTTTTTCTTTCTTACAAATTTCTGTGCTGTATGGCATGACATATTTGCGCATGGTTCTGGCCGGTTGTTTGTTGTTATGAAACATGAGATTGGCAATGAAATAATTGTAATGGTGACTTCTAGTTGGTTACGTGTTTTCTAGGTTGAATGTGATACCCTGCTACTATTAGGCTTTCAAAAATATTGATCACTTGCCCTTTAGATTTCATTTTAAGAATGACCTTTTGGAGTTTCCGCTGATGCATTTACATATTTCTTTTTGCAGATTGACATGGACACCATAGAAGTTAGCAATCTAAATAGACAATTTTTATTCCGGCAGTCACATGTTGGGCAGTCCAAAGCTAAAGTGTGTATTCTTATGAGTATTTTCACCTTCTGTGTGAAGTGTTCATTTGTAGATAATGTCTTATATACTATAAATGTTCTGACCAGGTTGCTCGAGACGCTGTGTTAAGATTTAGGCCTCACATAAACATTACGCCATACCATGCAAATGTGAAGGATTCTAGTTTTAACGTGGAGTTCTTCAAGGAATATGATGTTGTCCTGAATGGACTTGATAACTTGGACGCAAGGCGACATGTGAACCGCCTCTGCTTGGCAGCTGAAGTTCCTTTAGTTGAAAGTGGAACAACAGGTTTCTTAGGACAGGTGACCTTTTGCTGTCTCCTTTTATTTATTTTGACATTTAAGGAAGGAAAGGTATTAGCCTTTTTGGTATATGGGCACATGGTAGATCGGATGTTTGTCTGTAGTATTGTTCTTTGCCTTTGATATGAATTGGTTCTTTCTTATTGCTTAGTGTTTTCATTTAACTACAATTTCTTTGTTACTACAAAACTAAAGGATCTCCAAGTAAGAAAAGGTGGCAAATGTTAGATATCGTTGGCACTTTTGGTATGGCTATTTTGGTACCTGAAACCATGATTTAACTAGTAGTTCTTCGTTTGACATCTCCCATTTGCTTCTTTTGTATAACATTGACCGTCTCTATGTTATGTTTCTGTTTTGTGGGTTAGTAATCTTTACTGTTAACCTGAACGTTCCTTAAAATGTTGATCCTTTTTCTTTTATTTATCATCTTCTGCGATGCAGGTTACTGTCCATGTGAAGGGGAAAACAGAATGTTATGAATGTCAGCCAAAACCTGCACCCAAGACGTATCCTGTCTGTACGATTACTAGTACTCCTTCAAAGGTACACATACATGAAGTTTCCTCAGCCTTTTGGAATTTAGATAATATTATGTTCTACTTCTCTTGGAGTTGGCCCTCATTTATAAGTTTTTAGCCATTTTATCAGGTGATGCTAGTAATCAGTTTTGATTAGTGGTTAGGTATATGAAATTTACTTATGCACTTCATTTGATTTAGTTCTTTAGTGTTATTATTGTCGATGGCACTGTTGATCAAGATGGAGTAACTTCAATTATAGATGTGATTACACCGTGACCTCAGACTGTTGTTCTTTTGTAGAATTTACTAGGTTTCATCTAGGTATGTAAGTGTAATTTGCCTTCATTTATTGGGTCTTAAGATTTTGCGAACTTTTGATATGGAAAATTTACTGGATTTCAGTTTGGATTATTCTTTGGCAAGACAACTTCTAGATTATATGAAATATGATGATTCTTCTTGGAATATAAAGAGCTCTGTATTCTTATTTTCTATCTCTTGTTTAAATTGCAGTTTGTTCATTGCATTGTGTGGGCAAAGGACTTACTTTTTGCAAAGTTGTTCGGAGATAAAAATCAGGAAAATGATCTTAATGTTCATGCTAATGATTCTGCTAACGCATCAGAACAAACCCAAGATGTCTTTGAACGAAGAAAAGATGAGGACATAGAGCAATATGGAAGGAGAATATATGATCATGTATTTGGTTACAACATTGAAGTAGCTCTTTCTAATGAAGAGACATGGAAAAATCGTAATAGACCAAGGCCCATGTATACAAGGGATATTCTACGTGACAATTCAATAGAGCAGAATGGAAATGTTGTTAAAGGTGGTCCAACTGATGGTCTATCAGTATCTGCTATGACATCTTTGGGCTTGAAGAATCCACAGGATGTTTGGAGTCTTGTGGAAAATTCAAGAATTTTTCTCGAGTCTTTAAAACTTTTTTTTGTGAAGCGAGAAAAGGTTTGCTCATCTTGTGCTTTTTAAGGAAATGATTAATAAGACCTCAGATCAAACAACTTGATAATCTTAATTGTGTTTCCCACAGGAGATCGGAAGCCTAACTTTTGATAAAGATGATCAATTGGCTGTAGAATTTGTCTCAGCAGCTGCAAATATTCGAGCTGCTTCATTTGGGATTCCTTTGCATAGCCTCTTTGAAGCCAAGGGTATTGCTGGTAATATTGTTCATGCTGTTGCAACAACAAATGCTGTCATTGCTGGGCTGATTGTTATTGAAGCCATCAAGGTTTTAAGGAAGGATGCTGAAAGTTATAGGTGTGGTTCCGTTCTCTTTTTCTTTATGGATATCTCGTGCACTTTTATGGGAGTTTTGATGGTTTTCCTCTTCTAAAATGGCGAAGAAGTTCCAGATCTTTAAAGAAGTTTGTGGGTTTCCTTATTTTTTTTTCTCATAAAGAATGGGTTTCTGACGTTGAAATCATATACGTTCTTTTTAATTTCTGAAATTGCATTTTCATTTATTGGAGATTTGATTTGCTTTCTGTTCTTGCTTGTTAAGCGTTAAAAAGTAGTGCTGAAAGTAGCTTTTAAGAATGATTGATGGATCTTAATTTTACCTGTTGTTCTGGTATGGCTGTTCTCCGTGAATTTGACCTGATTTTCCATGCAGGATGACATATTGTTTAGAACATCCATCAAGAAAGATGCTTCTTATGCCAGTGGAACCCTTTGAACCCAACAAGTCCTGCTGTGTCTGTTCAGATGTATGCCTGAATTCCTTTTATTACTTATGCAACTATTTTGGTTGTATTTATTGCTATGGTTGCATAAACTCATCTTTAATTGTTGGAAATAGACTCCATTGACGCTGGAGGTTAATACTCAGAGATCAAAGTTGCGGGATTTTGTTGAAAAGATTGTTAAAGCCAAGCTTGGCATGAATTCCCCAATTATTATGATTGGTTCAGTACTTCTTTATGAAGTTGGTGATGATCTTGATGAAGGCATGATTGCAAATTATAACGCGAACCTTGAGAAGGTTATTGCCCAGTTCTTCCTTTTTAATTTGAGTGGCTTTCGTTGCATGCTTATTGGTTGTTTTTCTTCTTCCTTCCCTCTGCAGATGCTGTGTGAGCTTCCCACACCAGTTACTGGTGGAACAATGATCAGTGTAGAGGATCTTCGGCAGGAGTTCACTTGCAATGTCTATATAAAGCACAGGTTCATTATTATTTTTAGCCTCTATAGTTTTTAAAAGTTATGTTTATGTTGAGTGTCATCAACTGGAAATTGTTTTGCCACCTGATGTTCGTCATTGAGGAAATACACTTTCTCATCTTCTTAATAGAAGGCTGTTGTCTGCTAGCTAGTATTTAATTTTAGATGTCTCAATCTGCCATTTCAATATTGAACTTACAGAGAAGTCTTTGATGAGGAGAAGGAACCAGATGGAATGGTTCTATTTGGATGGACACAAGCTCCTATTGAGAAGAATGATAACAAGTCCAATGGAAATGGTGAGACTGCATCAAATGCATTGTCAACAGAGCTCTCAGAGGTTCAAAAAGATGCTGAGGTTGAAGAAATTTCTGAGGACACAGAGATTATAGGAAAGAAGAGAAAATTGCCTGAAGTGCCTTCTAGTGTCAACGACAGTAGCAATCAGAAGGACGTCCAAAAGATTGACGACGACGACGAAGATGACCTGGTCATGATTGATCATCTAGATGACGCGAACATGGTCAAGAAAAAGAGATTGCAATAGTTCTTTCCTTTACATGATCCCATAGGACTTCTTAGCATCTTAATTTTGTAACTGTAGAGAGAAATGGTGATTCTTTTTCTGGCTCCAAAATTGTTATTGTTAGGTTGGTCAAAAATGTTTAGAATTTTCTTGAGCAGAACCTGTTGATCCCATTTCCCTTTTTGTGGTTTAGCAGCAGTGTGCATTCATGCTAACCAGTTTTACCAGTGCAATTTGTAGAACTTACAGTGGAAGTTTGCAGGTAAAGAAATTTGTAATTTATATTTGAGACTTAGCAATTAAAGTTTCAACCTTTTTTTTGTTTGATATATTCATTATGGTCTTTAACATTTTAGTTGAACTTTTTAAGGAACAGCACAAGAAACCATGTCTGTGTTTAGAATAACAGGTTCCTAAACATTTGGTGATTGCCTTGAAGGATCCAAAAATAGAAACCCTATTTCTTACAAATGATTGAAAAATTTAACTAATTTAGTCGGTTTAATCGTAAAATTTTAAATAAGGTGACTTTTTAATTTAGTTTTTAATTTATAATAATTCTTATTGTTATAAAGTGACCAATTTAACAATCAATCAATCGATTTTGTAAATTAATTATTTTTTATAAATTAAAATAAATAAATTATTTTTATTTAATAAGCTTTCGTTTTAATTAAACATTAATTTTTTATAAGTAAGGACATTTTGTAATTATATTTCAAAATTTTTAATTGTAATTAATTTTTAGTTGATTTTGTTAAAGCCTAATATTGGTTTAATCTTTTAAATTTTAAATTTTTTATCCTCCTGATTTAACTTCCTATTCAATTTTGAAAACATTACTTCCTCGAGCAATCAGATTATGAGAATTATATTGTTTTCGCCTTATATTGATATTGATATTATAATATTTTTCTCTTTTCAGATTGTTTTGGTTTTCTATATTACATTAATTTCAGGTTTAAAAGTACATAAAATTTGTATTATTAAAGTAATTTTGAGAATTTTTATTTTTGGAATCTTCTTTTAATTTTTTTGTTAAAATAATAGTAAAATATATGAAATATAACTATTGCAAATATTACATTAATCAATCAAATGTTGCTGATAAAATGATTTAAATTAATTTTTAAATTTAAATACTTATTTTAATGTAACATCCCATTACTTATGATAAGACTTGAATAGTGAACATGAGAAATTTCTGAGAAATTAGAACGCACATTTTATGCTTATGCAAAATATGACATATACATACGTGGTAATATTGATTTTTGCACAATAATATGATTGTATATGCATTCATAATATTTTTCGAGTATAACTGATTTATAAATGTGATTATATTAAGAATTGTGGTTTTAATGTGTTAAAAACTGTTTTGGTGTTGCTACTTGTCGTTTAGGAAATTTTGGTGAATCTTAGAAAATTTCGAAAATTTGGGATACATTTGGACTAAGACAAATGCCAAGTGGTAGGATAAATTAATGCTTGAAAAATTTGAATGATTTAGCCTATAATTGTGTGACAAATGGGCAGGTAAGTTGATGACATTTAGCATAGTTAAATTGGTGACAAATAGACTAGTAATGAATCGACAAATGGACCAATCATTGTGTGACAAATGGGCTGGTAAGTTGATGACAAATGGCATTGATAAATGGACAGGTGACTGCTGTACTTAAATGACATGTGAACTAGTTTTAATGGTGACATTTGGTAGCTTATGGAAGGGATAAGTGACTTACATGCTTAAGGACACATGTTGAAATAATATGGTAACATTTAACACCTTAGGTGTATAGTTTTTGCATATTGTTTTAACCAAACTCATTCTCTTCTCTTCTCATCTCTCACCACCGGAACTTGCTGCTGTCTTCTCCTTCTTATGTTTTGCTTGAAGCTATGCTAAATTACCACACTAAATACATACTTTTACCCATCATAAAATAGCTAAAGAACCAGCTGAATGTTGTTGTTTCATCATAGCTGAAAGTCATTTAATTCCATCTTGAATGTGCGATGATTCTGCATGTTGAAGTACTAATTTGGAGTGATTTTTTGAGATGGGATTAGAATTGAACAAGTAAGTAAAAGATTAGTGTTTATGGCATGTTAAATGGTTTGAGAATGATGTGTGAATTGGACTGAAATGCATGAGATATTGGTGAAGATGTATGCTGGATTGTTATGAACTGGAGAATTTTCATTGAACAGACTTCGTTATTTTGGTGATATTTTGAACTGTAGATATCCAAATAAATTGATTCTTGATTCAGAATAAATTAGAGACATATGTCTAAAACTTGCCTGAAGAAGTCGAATGTTAGTTATATCTCTAAGCATTTCAAAATCTGGCTGGAAGTCTAGTTAGGAGTTCTGTTACAATTTTTAAAACAGTCTTGAATGTTTTGAGTATAACTTTCAGTATACTCAATAAAATTGTATGATTTTGATCCTATTAGAAACTGGAAACATAGTGGAACAATTAGCTAGAAGAAAGTGTTACTGAAATACATATTTTTCCTTGTCATAATGATCATGCAAAGTTATCTCGAAAGGGGTTGTTAGGATGAAAATGCTGAGGTGTGCTGGAATTTGATAACTGGAATGTTTTTACTGAACATGCTTCGGTAGTTTGGCTATATTTTGATATGTAGATTTCTAAATGAAATGATTCTTAATTTAAATTGAACTAGAGATATTTAGCTACAAATGTTAAGAGAAATTAAATTTGAATTATGTCCTTAAGGGTCTTGAAATTGAGCTTGAAAGTAAGTCTTAGCTTGGGCAGTAGCACTACCAGAGACAGAAATCAGTTCCTGTTGTTATTGAATAAACTGTATTGATATAAGCAAAATTAGACAAAGATGTCTTCACAAAATTATACTTATTATCTTAGCTTTAAATTGGGCTTTAAATTGGTATAAAATTTGTAATTTTTAGATACTGGAATTGAGAGATATGAAGTGTATAACTTAAAAGCATGATCATGCATTAGCCAAAATTTCAAATGCACACAATCTGTGATATTTTGAGCATAACTCATAGAATAATGAATCAAATTGAATGATCTTGGTATCATTATAAACATAAAACATTGGAGAACAACTTTCCAGAAAAAAGTATTGCCTGATTTTGACAATTTCTTAATCAGATTAATTATGCAAAGTTGACCCGTATGTATGTTAAACCCAAATCCGAGGTAGTCAATAAAGTTTTGTAATTGATTTCACATTGATTAATTATAGTCCAAATTATAAATACAAATGGTATTAATGAAGGCTTTGATATCTGAATGAATTGATGATAAGGACACAATATAATACCCGGGATTGTCATTGAACATGCATTGTGCATACTTTATATGCATCGATGTGCATCAAAGAATACATTTACATTTGTGCAAAATTGTGATCTTTGTAAATGTATTTGTATGATATAGAGGAACTCATTGGACGCCAGTCAAACATTGCTGGAACACCTAGGCAATAACATATTGGAGCGTGCTGTGAGTTAACCTAGATGATTTCCTAGGATTGATTTGATTTGATTCGTTTACACTTCCAATATTATTGAATTGTTTGTGATCTGTTCCTGAATTTCGGACTTGAAGTCCGAGAAGTATAATAGTTGGGCATGTATTGGAAGTGTTTTGATTTGATGTGAAACCTTATATGATATGTGAATTCTCAACGAAAGTTAAATATCGGACTTAGGTCCAATGATAATGAGTTTCTGATTGAACATCATATGTGATTATCTGATATGATATAATCAGTATTTAATGCATTTCATAAAATGCATGCTCAGATAAAAATGTTGTGACTTGAGTAGCCAGTATGAAGCTGTAACATCCCGTCACCAATGGAATGGGTACAGTAGTGTGCATTCATCGTCTGGCATGTTCATGCATTATTTTAGCTTCTATATTTTGATAATTGGCAATTATTGCACTAGCATATGAGAGTACCTGCATGTATGACATATTCCTGGTAGGATTGTGTAAATTGGAAATTTGGCGATAATTGTGTTGACCAAGCTTTGAAAATTTAATTGGAGTGAGAAATAAGATTTAGGAGTTTGAAATATGAAATTGGAGTGTATGATTATGAGTCTTATAATTTTGAGGATTTTTGGAAATTTTTCTGAAATTTTTAGAGTAATAGGTCTGGACAAGAAAAATGACAGATTGATAGATTAATTAGATTTTCGGTTCCGAAATTGACTGACCAATGGCAATGGAGTATTAGAATTTTGATTTTTGGAATTAGGGTTTAGAGCCATTGGAAATTTGGGAGAAATTAGAATAAGAAATTAGATTTAGTTTGTCTGTTGTGGTCTTGTGGCAATTGAAGTTTGCCAAACAAGCCTTAGACTTTTAAATTGTTTTGGGTATAAAACCCTAGCTCCTTTGAATTTTGCTCCACGATATTTGCTCCTCTTTGAAAGAAGAAAATTTGCTCTTCTTCTTCTCCTCCTTCGTGATCTCTTTGCTTGCTTGCTTTGTTCCCATTTGTCTTACTAATTGCTTCCTTCTCCATCTAAAGCCTTTTCCCCTTTAGCTTGTGTTGGAGAAGTTATTGATGGGTTTGTTTTTGGTGATTGTCGTGGGTGTGTGAGAGTTTGAAGGATTGGAGTATTTTGAGAGATTTGAAGATTTATCAAGTAAGTTCCTACTCTTCTTGCTTTAGATAGTTTGATTTGTGATTAATTAGAGTTATTGATGAATGGGAAATGTATAGGTTTCGGATGATATGAGTAGATGAATTTTCTTGCTTTATTTTTGGTAATTTAGGGATAATGATTTTTTGATGGAATTGAGATTAGGGATGAGTTGTTTTGAGTATATTGAGTTGTTTTAGGAATGTTTGAAAGAGGAAAATTGGATTGGAAGTTGACAGAAGTGTGAAATTTGGGTTTCGGGCGTGTTGCTGGATTTGCACGCCGCGACATGTGATGAACACGCCGCGGCGAGCAAATTACCTCTCGCACGCCGCGACAAGCGAAGACGCACGCCGCGGCGAGCGTGAGAGGCCACGCCACGGTGCACGGCAACGCGTACGCCGCGGCGTATGCGAGGAATCTCGCCGCGGCGAGAGATCTTACGCCGCGGTGAGGACGCCAGTTTTCCCGAGAATTGTTTCTAAGTTTTAAGGTTTTAGTCCTATTGAATGGGTTCTTGATTTATTGCAATTTAGAGACTACGAACTACAGATTGTTAAGAATGAAAGTTCCGAATCAATTCTGAAAGTTTGTGAATTTAGATGGCGTTTGAGTAGGGAATTTGATTTCGATATACAGATAGTTCCTATATCTTGGAGTTTAACTTTTGGAGTTTTGAGCCTAGTCAATTGACTTTTGAGGGTTATGAATTTCTATTGTTAGAGAGAAAGAGATCGAATTGGGAAGATTTGGGTATAATGTCGGGAATGTCATAAACATGTATTGTACGCAATTAAATCGTTGCATGTGCATTATTGATTATTGTAATTTGTGCAATTAGTAATGTCTGTGTATTCTGATTGCTATAGAGGCACAAGTGGAGCGTCGATCCTCCGACGTGGCTGAGACTTCCCGGCATTAGCTCAGAAGTTCAGGTGAGTAACCTAGTTGGTTCCTCGATCTTTGTGTGTTCAAATTACGTGCTTATGCCATGTGGAAGAAATAGAGGGTTATACGTTTGATTGTGATTGGTTTCGGACCACAGGTGTCCGAAGTATCGGGAATTTGTTATTGTAGTGTTATACGTGTGTAATTAAATGTGAATTGGGCATGTGTTATTTAGTAATTGGAACATGTACATCTCATGCATAAAAGCATGATCAGATAAAGACAGTTGTGACCGGAGCAGCCAACGTATTTCAGAGCTTCATGCTCAACGCAACAAGGCCTCGAGCCCAATGTATTTCAGATCCACCGGCTCACCATATCAGGGCATTTCACGTCTAACATATTTCAGAGCCACAGGCTCAACATAATGTGCCCGTCACTGGGACAGTTCAGACGCACGGTCACAACAACGTAATAAAATGAAAGTGTCACATGTGCATCGCATATACAAATGGTTAAATGTGAACTGTGTGAAAGGCGAAATGCCTTATATTTGTGAAATGAAAATGCATATGATATTTATGTATATGATATTGTGTGATTATTTGTGTACTGTTTGTATATGCATGAGTTGGGTGAACCATCGATGATGGTTTCTCGCTGAGTTCGCAAACTCACCCAACATTGC
>JANTPM010000245.1:45862522-45890190 GCA_025434745.1 Erythroxylum divaricatum | reverse complement strand
ACTTGATAAATTGACTGAATATTAGAAATGGAATTGATGGAGTTCCATAACATGTTATTGAATTGGAAGTGAGTTATCATTGAGTAATTGAGTGGAAAGTTAGTGGCTCAATGGTAAGAGGCATGCACTTAAAGTGCAACAAAACCTTGAGGTCTTGGGTTCGAGTGGTGACTCATCCAAGTACCAAAGAGGACAATACCTGGAGTGATGGCAGTAGAGGCCGGGATGACTCAATGATAAGAGACGTGCACTTAAAGTGCAACAAAACCTTGAAGTCTTGGGTTCGAGTGGTGACTCATCCAAGTACCAAAGATGACAATACCTGGAGTGATGGCGGTAGAGGCCGGGCTCTACAGAAGCGCTTCCATGTAGAGCTTTGCTCCGTGATATATGTTCTACACGTAGAGCTATGCTTCGTGATTCTGTTCTTACTGAGCTCTACGAGCTAGTATTTATATAAGTATGTGATAAACACTCCGTTACAACAATAAGAACGAATGTGAGTCTCATGCATATAACAGTATAAAATCGAAATCCATTGAATGATTTGCAAAGTTGAAATGAGTGATAAATTGATATGAACTGTTTGCTATACTTGGCTACATGAACTGTGTGATCATATATCAGGAATGTAATTATGATCTTAATGAATATCTATGAAATATGTGATATTTGTATGTGATCCGGTGAAATCATCAATGATGATTCACTCAACTGAGTTCACAAAACTCATCAAAATTGTAACGTGACTTTTCAGATTTTATAAAGGTCTCCAGAAAGGCTTCGAGTAAGAGTTTCGGGTCGGGATCAGTATGTACCTGCATATGTATTTCTTTATATTGTATTGAAAGTGTAGTTGTAAGTGTTGTATTGAATTGTAAAGACATTATGCATGTAAGTAATTTGTTCTATATCTTAAATGGGTCCAAATAACTGTTGAATACTAATGTTTGTTATAATTGTATCTATGAATAGTAATTTGTTCTATATCTTAAATGGGTCCAAATAATTGTTGAATACTAATGTTTGTTATAATTGTATCTATGAATAGAAAATATTTTAAAATAAAGTAGACCCGTTTTGATTAACGATTTCTTATTGTTTTAAGCAAATCAAAGTTTTGTATTGAATTTTTGACCGAATGGTTGTCTTAGCATGCCACTCTTGTGGAGTACGTACTCAGATATCATTATAAGTTTCGGGAATGTGTCCTACGAAGTTGAGGTGCTACATTTACCGTGTTAGTTTATATCGTGATTAATTAGTTCATTTCATATTTTGCTTGTTTTGTAAAAATTAAAACTATAAATATCTTTTTTCAAAATTTTTAAAAATTAAAATATTTTAAAACTTGCTTAAACAATCTCGACCTTTTATCTTAAAACAAATGTAAGTGATTCTGTACTAAAAAATGTAAAAAATGTAAGCAATTTCAGCATATATATATCGAAAAAGAAATTAGTATGCCAATAGATTGAGTACTCTAACCTCTTTACTAAAATCAGGACTGCATACTTTTCAGGAGGCTCTGATAATTGTCATAGATGTACTACACCAAGATATGAATGGAGCTTTATACCGTAGAACTCTTGTGTTATTAGGGTGATTTGGTCGAGTCGATAGTTTTTTTTGGGTTTTAATTCCTTCTATAAAAAAAAAGTAAATGCAAAATCTGTAGAATCCCATAAGGGGTATTACATCTGTGCAACGGGAATTCGTGAAAAGGAACAAAACAAAGCATAAACTCAGTTTATGTTGTTCTTCAGACACCAACACATGTTGTGGAACATTGGTTAGAACTAGACACTCTTCGACAAGGATATGAAGGAACACGTAGTTCATTCCTGTTACATTTCTTCCTCTTCTTAGCATCAGGACGTTCTGGTTTCTTCAAATCTTCCAGACAATGAACATCCGCCATGCACGTAAAAGACCTCGACTTCCCCGAATAATACCTTGACAAGCCTCTCCTGCTAAAAACACAAAAACCCTTTTCAACTTTAATACAGAGAAACAAAGTTTAAAGAGTTTTTACCATAAGATGAAACCAACCATGCATATCCTTACTTTTGTGGAAGATTAGTTCGGAGAGAGTTCATATCGAAAGTCATCGTCTTGTCCACTTGACCCTCCTCCATGCTTGGTTGGAACTGGAAATTAACACGAACAGGAATCAGAAGAGAGAGCTTCAATGAAGAAAAAAATGGAGTTCTGGTGAGTAGTTTATATATATCTGAAACGGTAAGGAGGCGTAAAGATGGTGATGAGGGAATGAGAATATTGAGGATAAGAATTAAGAGCTCACACGTCAATGGATATAGATATAATTAATGAGAAGACAGTTTATATAAAGGATTATCTTTATTCATATATACATATATATGGATATATATATAGAGAGAGATTAGAGAGAGAGGAGTTTCAGAGAAAAGGAGAGCCTCTAAAGCATTTTTGGGTATGTATAGCAATAGACATCCACATGCTTATCTACACTTTCTCTGGTTCATTCACAGGCTTAGTGGCCTACCATATGCTTACCCTTTTTTGGGGGTGTCTTATTTTGCAGCTTTGCTTAGTTCTTCTCCTTTATATTAGTTTATGTCATGTCAGGTTATTCTGTGGATAACATGGAAATCAATTTCTTGGTTAGTGTCAATCCACAAAACTTGATGGAAAGTGAAAGGATGGCAGCAAGTGATTGAAGAGAAAGACCTACTTATCAAATTTTGGATGATATTTTTCATTCCAATCAAGAAAATAAAGGGAAGATTAGGGATGACATCTGGGTTGAGGTTAGCCTTATCTGTCCCAACTAGCTTAAAATTAATAAGTTAAATTTAAGTTAATTGCATCTTGAGTCTGATTTTTTTAAAAAAAATTTGAGTCTTTGATTGCACATATCAAACTTGTCCTCAAGTTTAAGTCGAAAAACATTGAGGCAGGATAAATCGGGCTCAGGCTTAGACTCAAGCTATATTTAGTGAGAGAAAAAAAGTAAAAATATAAAAATTAATAATATGATTTTGCATCTCAATCTTTTGTAAAAGGTTTAATTAAATTTTTATTAACTATTTTATGCTTTAACGTTAATAAAATAGTATTAAAAAAGGGTAAGAGAGTTAACAATAAAACCTTATTTCAAATTTTTAAAAATTTAATGGAAAATTTATAATTTAAAAAATATTTTAAAGATGACATGACATTTGGTAAATTTAAATTACCTAATTGTTACACCTACTAAGTTAAATTGATGATTCATGTATTAGAAATTTTCAAAATTTTAAGACAGATGAATCAGATTTAAGAACCTACAAATATTATTTTGAAAATGTTAATATATAATGTGATAATATAAATAATAATAGGGATCAATTTAGAATTTTTAGTAAATATCTATCTCTTATCGAATATAAAATAATATTATCTTTTTAAGTTATAAATTTTAAATTTTTTAAAAGAATCAATTAAATTAGAGTAATTAGTAGTTTTTAATAACTATTACTATCAAATGAGATTTTTATTTTTATATTATTTTAATCATTTATAGTATTAAAGGGTATTGATTCTCACCAAATTAAGTAGAATGAACTTTTTTTCCTTGAATTACATGTTTTTGTTAAGAATCAACGGAATATCATTTTTAGTACCCCAACTTAGTTCTTAGAATTAACCTGAATAAATTAAAATCGACTTAAATTATTAATTTGACTTAAATTTAATTAATTATGTTTAAGTTTAAAAGTTGAGTTATGAGCAACATTTGATTGATACAAGTAAGATGTTCATACTATTTCGTCTAAATTACAGAGAATGCCTATGTCTTTTCATTCCTTTTCTTTCTGTTGAACGGATCAGAAGCAAACTTCTGAAAATTTTCTTCTTGAGTTCTAAACTTCAGAATTTTTGTCTGGTGAATCCTGCAGGCCTGGCCTGGTGCAATGTTGCTTTTAATAGTTTCAGTTATAACTTGCAAATTCTTCTGTGATCATAATTACAATACTTCATCTAGGAATTGGGGTATATAGAAACAAAACAACTGAAGTTATACATCTAATCAACACCAGTAAATTTGACATTAATCACACCATATAGTTGATAAAACTCTAAAAACCATAACATCAAGTTCTATACATATATGAAAGAATATGAACAGAGAGGAAAGATAGGTAACATGAAAAGGGTCTGGTAAGAACATTCGCTACATATACCATAGATAAAGCAACAGCAGAAGGCATCAGAATCAATGTCTCCCCTGAATATGAAATCTGCAAGTGTTGCTTTAGTTTACACAGTTCACAGATTATTATCTGCCACTGAGACTAGAAAACTGGGCGAACATTGCAGTTCCTGAATGTTCATCTATGGTTTGGACTTGAGCTGGACCTTTGTTCTCTGCAGGGACAGAAACAGGACGATCGTCAGGATTCGGGGTAGCAGTTGCAGTAGCGGGTAGAACAGCAGGAGAGACAGCTGAATTGTCTGCGGGTGATTGGTTTTCTTCCTCAGTTTTTCCCTGTGTGAAGGCCTCTTGAAGCTGCAAAGCATATTCCAAGTTCCAGAGAACATCTCCCATGGAAGGCCTATCAACACCATAGTCAGACAAGCACTTTTCGGCAGCCTCAGCAAACTTCTTCATTGATTCAGGATTGATTGTACCTACAAGATGAGGGTCAATGATCTTCTCAAGCAAGCCCTTCCTCTTCCATTGCATAGCCCAATCTGCCAAGTTAACTTGTTCCCTGGGGAGTTGTGGGTTAATGACAGGCCTAGCACACAATGCTTCAAAAAGCAACACTCCAAATGAGTAAACATCAGATTTATCGGTTAGTTGCTGTCTCCTGAAGTACTCAGGATCCAAGTACCCAAAGCTTCCTTTCACAGCAGTACTGACATGACCTTGTCCCATAGGTGCATCTTTGGATAGCCCGAAATCTGAAACCTTGGCGACGAATGCATCATCAAGCAAAATGTTTGTGCTTTTAACATCTCGGTGGATGATACCTTGTGCAGTACCAGTATGCAGGTAATGAAGTCCACGAGCTGATCCAATACAGATTTCCAATCTCTGCTTCCAAGATAATGGTGGCAAGTTCTTTCCATACAGGTGGTCTCTGAAAGGACCGTTGGACATGTACTCATAAACGAGAATCATTTCATTATCTTCATCACAATATCCGATCAGTGACACCAAGTGCCTGTGCCTGAGCTTGGACAGCATCTGAATCTCTGTCTGGAACTCTGTGATTCCTTGTTCAGATTGCGGATTTCCTCTCTTGACTGCAACTTTAGTACCCTCATCAATGACACCAAGATAGACATTACCAAAACCTCCTATACCTATTATATTGCTTGAATCAAAGTTCTTGGTAGCTTCCTGCAACTCTGACAAAGAGAAATATCGTCCCAGGCCAAGAGTTGATGAGTAGAAGTTGGACTTGTTAGATCCTGCTTTGCTTGTCATGAAGCTAGTGTCACTAGCATGGATAGGAAGCAACCAAGAAGAGAAGCTGTTCCTCTTCTGCCAATCTTTGGGTCTCTTATGCCACTTGATCACCATAGCTCCAAGACCAACAAAAGCACCAAACATCATAGCGAATCCAACAGCAGCAACTGCTCCACGGTGGCCGCGAGCCGATTTTCCGTCAACCCCAAACTCACCATCCAAACTATTAACTGAATTGCTCATCTTGAAGACCTCCAAACCATTTAGAATAGCGTTTCTTGTACCAGTAACCTCATTCATCGGACCAATCTGAAGGGAAAGTCCATTAGTCATCAATGTAGAATCTATCACAACGTCCTTGAAATATGGAGATGCCAGATTGTTGGTGATGGACGACAAATCCAGCCCTGAAATTGCTGTTTTATTGTTAATGTACACATTGAAGTACAGATCATTGAGGGATTTGCTCACAATGTCACAGAAGTGTAGCCTGACCATGTAGCTAAAGGCAGGATCAACCTGAAAGTTCCATGTCACATTGAAATTTTGTTGTATAGTATCTGAATCTGACATCTGTTCTGCAGATGCATAAACTGTTGGAGGTGCAATAAGAGGTGAGGTTCCGGTTGGATATTTAATGGAGTTCGAAGGGATAGATACACTTTTGGCCAAAGCCTCGTCCTTCAGGTATGGCCTATCAGGTAACCAAGTCCTCCAGAGGGTGTCATTTTCAGAGGTGATCAAAGGGCCTCCCATATTCAACCTGTAAGAAACTTGAAATCCTTTCTTGCTCAGGCCAGGATGGTTGTTCACAGGGAAAAGATTGGTGGCTTCATCAGAGATTAAAATGTCTGGGGCTGAAATAATCTCTATGGCATTTATGAAAGCAGCAGAATTCTTCATTGGTATGAAGTCGATAGAGAACTGGGGTTCTTCTGCATTGATCAGATACTCCTTAAATGAAGCTTTTGTGTTGTTATTGACATTGTAGTTATGGAGAAACACATATTTATCAGTTTTGACAGAGAACGTTGAGTTCTTAAGATCAAACTGATTGTTGTCAAGTGGGAAGAAATGGAGTCGCACCCAATGCCATCCTGCTGATTTCAATGTAAAAGAATAGGTGGATTCTTCAACAAAAACTCTTGCTGACAGATAAAATGGTGAGGGAACATCTGCAGATGGGACTGAAACCAGAATGTTTTGGCTGGTTTTCAGATGACTTTCAGCTTCTTGATCAGTCTTGAAGACTCTACCATCAGGAAGAGCAGACATGCTCTTGGCTCCGCAACTGATGAGAATCTCATCAGCAGGCACAAAAGGTGCAGCATCAATGGCTGACCCTGAAAGGAAAATGCAGATTAGAACCAGGAGGAAAGCCATCGATGGAGATGATCTTGATGACACCACAGACGAAGATAGAAAATGACTGGTTCTTAATATTGTTCCCTTGTTTTCTATCTCCATCCCTCCTGGGGTGGTGAGAGGATATTGCTAATAAATCACAACTTGCAAAGAGATGATGAGAATCAAATAGGCTTTGTTTCTTTCATTTCTATAATGAGATTGATCTAGTTGGCATTAAAAATGGAACTTCTTAACTCTTCCCAATAAAGAGGCAATGTTTATGGAGAAAGATCTTTGTTGGTTGGTTTCTGATACCTATTTTAGGAACTCCTAACAGAGAGACGGTCAGAATTTGTTTTGACAGAATGGAACTTGTCAGAGACAATTCCAACCTCTGTTTCTTTGTCTCAATCTAATCTATATATATCAAGTTGCTAAAGGGTTATCATCTTTTAAGGCAAATGCTCTAAGCTTCATGCTCATACTCATCAGGCGAGTTGTCAGAAACTAGCGAAACTAGTGTCCTATAAATTGGTGACACCTTCAATCAAAATTATAATTAGGAATAACATATTCAAAATTATCTATTTTTTAAAGATTTTTTCAATTTAGTACCTAAGTTCTTAAATTTTTTAATTGAGTGATTGATTTTTAAAAACTTTAAGAATTTAGTACAAAATGTTAGCTTTTGCTACATCAACAAAAGTTAATATTTTAAATTGAATTGTTAAAATTTTAAAATATTTATCACTTCTTTAAAAATGTAGAAGCTTGGACACTGAATTAAAAAAAAACATCCAAAAAGTTTAGCACTTTAGGAGTAATTATATCAAATTACAAATATCTTCTACTGTTTATGTAATATAATATTAAGTTAAAAGTGTATTTTAAACTTAAAAGTTTATAACAAAATATATATTGAATTATACGTTTTAAAGTATTCAAATGAATTATAACATTTTTAAAAAATTTAAAATAAATTCCAATTGGGCAAAATATTTGATAGATTAACAACCTTTTATTATATTTTTATTTTTGAAGATAGAAAGTAGAGTCTATTATCAAATAATTAGTTTCTTTTAATTAACAATAAAAAAGATATAATTTTTGCTTTATGTTGGAGCCCATTTTTATACATTTTAGACTATGAATCTCATTTTTTAACATAATAGTGAGATTTACTTTCAATTAAAAATTAAAAATAATGTCATTTCAGCACTAAGTAACATTTGACAAAGAAAATATTAGGGTTTAATTTGAAAGTTTCAAACGTTAACATCTTTATTGTATTATGTTGTAAACTTTGAGGTCCAAAATTCAATTTTGGCCTATAATATTAGTATTTATCAAATGTTAAATACTATTTTAAATAATTCTTAATTAAGAAGTTGAGCCTTGAAACAATAAGTAAAGTTGCTCTTTTATGATCATAAAATCACAGGTTCAAGTCACAAAAACAATTTTTTTTTTTGTAAAAATACAGAAGGAAGGCTACGAACATTATGACCCTTCTCAGACTCTCGCAAAGCGAAGAGTTTTGTGCATTGAATACGTTGACTTTTTTTAATTTTAAAAAATTATTAAATTTAAAAAATAATTTCTCATTTTTATATAATTATAACTTAGTTTTTTGAATATAGTTTGTACTAAATATATTAAAATTTAACTACTCTTAACCTTATAACATAAATTTTGAAATGTTATATTTTTAATAAGAAATCAAGAATTCGTGTTATAAACACAATAAAGTAAAAAATTTATAAATACATATTTATATTACATATTTAGCATTTAATAGATATACCAAAAGTTAAAAAAATTAATTTTTTAACAATATATCTTCGTAAATTATACTTTTAATTGGTATAAAATCATCCTTATTTAAGAGACTTAATCGATGCACTCTTTTTCAATTATGGTGTTTCAACCCTATTCTATTTAATTTGGTCTACACATTTGTATGGACCCTATATAAATGTGTGTATGAAATTTGATGAAATATAATTGAAATTGATTAACTGAAACAGAATATATGACGCTTACTGCTTAAATATCATATTAAAATATTATTTTATAATTATTTATTGATGTGACTAATTAACTAATGTCTACATAATACTTAATGGCTATGCCATACCAATAAAAAAATTAATAAAAATAATATTTTGGCTTAAGTTATATAAAATTTTAAAAATTAACCACTTAATTAAAAATTAAAAAAACACTGTCATATAATAAACTTTGAGTTCTAAAATAAAGAAAAAATGAAAAAAACATAATAGTCTGTAGGCCCATTTTTTGTTTGACCAAAGGCCCATTATAAAATCTTTACTCAAAAGAAAATTATTTATAAGTTAATAGATAAATAAAAATTATACTTTTCTTGAGATTTTTTTTCGTAACATTTTTTATTACTTTATAAAAAGAAATCTTCCAAGGAAATCGAAGGGACAACAATGTCGTCGGAGGGGGAGGAGGTCTCGAGACGGACGTCGGCGGTCGCTGACTACCGGAAAAAGCTCCTACAGCACAAGGAGCTCGAGTCAAGAGTTCGTGCAGGTCACACCCCACGAAATCAAAACCCTATGTTTCTTTTTCGTTTCTTTAAATTTCCGATTTTGTATACAGATCTTTTGCCTTTAATTCTCCAAATCTACAAGCTGTGAACTTCCTTCAAATTTACTGGTAGTTAGAGAACGATTGCAGTGAACTCTGTCGTAAGTGATTGGGAAAAGAGAACTGTTGGGTTTAATTGATATGCTGATTTGGGTCAATTTTATCAAAGGTCTGAAAGGGACTTTTAAACTAAATTTGGGTTCTTTGTCAAGCTGAGCTGCAGGAAGCTGCTCTTTTTAAGTTGTAAACTGTCTTTCTCTGAATTGTTTATGTAATTCACTGGGGTTTTGAAATTTCTGATTTTTTGCTAAATGGGAAAACATATAAGGAATGGAGGATTTTGGAGTTGCGTCGAATTGTCCTTGTATGTCGGATAGTGTTGGTGGGATGAATTATGAATTAAGGGAGTTAGTATCGAGGTGTTATTCTGTTTGGTGATCAGATTTTCACATACGCTTGAGTTTTAGCTGCGATACTGCCTACTGGTATCTCTTCAGTGTATAATATCTAGAACTAACATACTGTAATGTTTGTTCAATGCAGTGAGGGAAAGTTTGCTTGCTTCGAAGAAAGAATTTGCCAAAACTGAAGATGATTTAAAGTCCCTTCAGAGTGTTGGGCAAATCATAGGCGAAGTTCTTAGGCCTCTTGACAACGAACGCTGTAAGGTCCCTCTGTTGGGGTGCATGTGTCTAGATAGAATGAATTATACACTTAATATTGACAAATAGTGAATGGTTGTGCATTTGCTTTAACGTACTTTTGGTACCAATTAATAATATGCTATTTCAAGAAGTATGCTTTCCTATTCTCTGTTGCCTTTGGCTTCGTAGTCTTCTGTTGGTTGTTTAAAGCTATGCCTAATGTTGATATGACTAACCGTTGTCATTTTGTTCTTCAGTGATAGTTAAAGCTAGCAGTGGTCCTAGATATGTGGTTGGCTGTCGTAGTAAAGTGGACAAAGAAAAACTAACTGCTGGCACCCGAGTGGTTCTTGATATGACTACTCTCACAATAATGCGGGCTCTTCCCCGTGAAGTAAGTTGGGACATTAAACACCATTTCACAAGACCAATTTTTGGTTTAGTTACTGAATAAGATATCATTTTGTTTTTCATTTCCCTATCTCTATGTTTATGATGCTATAAATGGAATTTCTCCTATAGGTTGATCCAGTTGTATACAACATGCTTCATGAAGACCCTGGCAATGTTAGCTACTCTGCAGTGGGTGGGCTGTCAGATCAGATTCGAGAACTCAGAGAATCTATAGAATTGCCTTTGATGAATCCTGAGCTCTTTCTTCGAGTGGGCATAAAGCCTCCTAAGGTGATCATACAACCTTGGGCAGCAGCCTAGGAAGTCAAAGCTTTTGTTTAGACGCTGACCTATAATTCTTGCAGGGTGTTCTTCTCTATGGACCTCCAGGGACAGGAAAAACACTGCTAGCTAGGGCTATAGCAAGCAACATTGATGCCAATTTCTTGAAAGTCAGATAATAGTCTCTTGTATTAATTTGAGTTACACCTTTGTCCATTTTTGGTTTTGTTATTTTGTTCCTTATATTAAAATCCAAGAATTGCTCACTTTATACTGGATGTAGGTTGTATCAAGTGCCATAATTGATAAGTACATTGGTGAGAGTGCGAGATTGATAAGAGAAATGTTTGGGTATGCACGTGATCATCAAGTAAGAACTCAACCTGCAAGAGTATTTTTTGACTTGGTTTTCTTTTTTATTGTTACTGAGGACCGATTTCTCTTTGACAAGCCTTGCATCATATTTATGGATGAAATCGATGCTATTGGTGGACGTCGATTCAGTGAGGGAACGAGTGCTGACCGTGAAATTCAAAGAACACTAATGGAGTTGCTTAATCAGTTGGATGGATTTGACCAGCTTGGAAAGGTAATCTATCACGTTCACAGTGTTTGTGTGGTGAGTAGTGGCTCTTAAACAGCAACTGACATCAAGTTGGGTTTCTAGGTTAAGATGATTATGGCTACAAACAGACCCGATGTTCTGGACCCTGCACTTCTCCGTCCAGGACGTCTCGACAGGAAAATTGAGATTCCATTGCCGAATGAACAGTCAAGAATGGAAATCCTTAAAATCCATGCTGCCGGAATTGCAAAACACGGGGAAATTGACTATGAGGCTGTTGTAAAACTTGCAGAGGTAGGATGTGTATACCTGTCTGCAAATAGAATATCTTTTTAACAACTGTTATCTTATAGACTAAACTAGTTAGTTTGCTTCAGGGTTTTAATGGGGCTGACCTGAGAAATGTTTGCACTGAGGCTGGGATGTCTGCAATTCGTGCAGAACGGGATTATGTCATCCATGAAGATTTTATGAAGGTATGTTGGTTTAGCTTGAAAAAAGTTTATGATTCATCAAAATTTATGGCTTCTGATTTTTCCAGGCTGTCCGGAAACTGAACGAGGCCAAGAAACTAGAATCAAGTGCTCACTACAATGCCGATTTTGGAAAGGATTGATTCCCGTATGTAGCACTGCGATTTTTCAGGAATGGTTTCGGACTGGCTGACAAGAGTTAAACAGTGGATTTCAGGTAATATTATGCCCTTTTCACCTAGTGGCTACATGGATTTCATTAAGACAACATTACATCAACGAAGCCACAGTTAAATACACCGATTTGGATTGATCATTGTTCTTGCAATCGCATCATTTGTCGATCTGGGTTCATTTCCGATACTGTCTTGTTTGTTTCCGTTACAAGTTTATAACTTTGCTCCTTGTACGAACATATTGGGTTCAGATATTTGACAAGTAATTCGAGCACGATGCTTTTGATAGATTATATAGAGAGATGATGATCAAACTCTAATCCAGGTTATGACAGAACCTTAAAACTCGATTGCCTATACCAAGTTCCAGTTGGGACTTTTTGAAACACTTAAAACCCCGTGAACTGCATTAACAAGTTGAGAAATGATAAAAGGAGTTGAAGAACATTAAACTTTTCAATCTTAATTTGCTTGTGCACACAGATTCCATCACACAGAAGCTGACACAGTCATCAATTTTTGATCTAATAATCATCTTAGAGCCAGATTCATATTACTGTTGATTACTAGCTATTAAAACAGATCTTGTTTAAGAGGCTTGACATGAAATCCCTTTATTAAATTGATAATCATATCTTAGAAAATTTGTATTATATGTTTATATATATAGACAAAAGGTATAATTTGTCTTTTATCCTTTTACATAAATTAAGGTCTCTCGATATTTCCTTGTACTAATTTGTACATTTCACTATAAGAATTATAAAATGACACAATTTGTACCCTTTAAACATAAATTTTATTAAGTTTTAATCAAATTTCTGTCACAACATTACTACCTTGTGACATTCGTTGTTGTTATAAATTATTTATAATTTTAATTTATGTGAATATTAACATTGTTATAAATTATTTTATAGATTTATCAATTTAAAGGAAAAATTGCAGATATTTGGTCAAAGGTCTGAGTTAATGATTTTAACATCTACAAAATAACAATTTATAACCTTAAACTTTATTAGATTTTCGCTAAATCGTTATCATTATTAATTTATAACATCAATTGAACAGATTCAATAGTAAAATTTGAACGATTCGTATAAATTTAAGTTTAAATAAAAATATTTTAATAAAATAAAAGTTAAAAATTAAAAGTTAACTATTCAGTGCACTTGAGAGTTTAAGAAGAGTTGTAATAAATGCAATATTCTTTTGTATATTTGTAAAGAGGTTATTTCGGTGATTTAAATTTATAAACTTATAATCACAAATGAGCAATTTTGCTCTGACCCTTTAATAAAATAAGAATAATACAATTAATTTGGGAAAAATAATCTTTTTAATAAATTTTAATAAAATAATTTTAAAATAAATATTATTTTAAAAATTATTAGAAAACGAAATCATTAAACCCAACCCAATTGGACCTTTTTACTGCTCAAGAACACCCGAATTTCAGACCCAAACACCACATCCCGGCAACCAACAGATAGTTCAAAATGTCATATAGAACATGAAATGAAAGGAAAGATAATTTACACAACACATTCATATTCAACTACTTGGTGAGTAGTGCTATGGTGGTGGCCAGGCAATTTTTCCTTGATTTTTTCAATCACACCCTTCTTCTCGTGTTCATGGGGTGGTTGTTCTCCACCGGAGGGAACATCATGTTCGGTCGTGGTCGTGGTCGTGTTGGGAGTGCTTGAAACATGGTGGCCATGGCCGTGCTCTTCCTTTTGACGTTTTCCACCCCCAAGCGTTAGCTTCTCCTTTAGTTTCTGCCCAAGTCCCTTCTTCTTCTTCGCCTTCTTCGTCTCACCTTGGTCATCATCAGACTACAAAACAACCATCCGTTCGTGAATTTCCAAAACCTATACTAAAGATATATACGTATTCAATGTGCATTGTAATTGTTTTACCGTGACAGAGCTAGAACTAATTGAGTGAATCTCTCCGGAGCTGGCCTCTTCACGATGATGCTCTTCCTTTACAGGCTGATCACCTGGTTTTTCAACATCTCCGCCACGCTCAGCCGTCGTCTGATCAACCTTTAATGTATCGCCGGTCAGTTCTGTGCTGGCCAAAAGTCCAGTATCCGTTACTGTGACTTCCGAGACAGTCGAAACTGCTAAAGGTTGTGTGGTGGCCAAACCAGTGATATGCACAGGGTTACCATGTTCGTCAGTTAACTCAACTGGGTTGCCATGATTGTCTGTGAGCGGAACTGGATTGCCGAACTCATCTCTTAGATTAGCCGCCATTGGTATATCTTAGCTCATAGATAGGATACTGTTTGAGACTTATAAGGAAACGAACAGCGGTTGTTCATGCATGAGGTTTCTACACGTGGTTTTAAGGTTTTAAATGAGACAAGAAGAGTATTTGCCACTTCAAGGAAGAGAAAGTACGTAGCTCTTTTGACAGAGAACAATTTGGGTGTGACAATGATCCGAAAAGGATCTGATCGGCACCGGGCTCAACCTATGCGAACCGAGATTAGTTTAGATCACGATGGTTTAAATGTACCTTCTCTTAGCTTAAGTAAGATAACATGTTCGAATCTCTCGTAATTGTTTAAAATTTGAGACTAAAATTTTGTCTTCTTTAAAGGATCTATCCGATTCAAACACGAGCGTAAAATAATTTAGGTGTGGATGACTTAAATGTGCCTTCTCATAATTGGGATTCTCTTAAGATACCTCATGGACAAAAAGAAAAAAGACATCTTCTCACAGTTAAGACCTTCTAAGACAACTTGTGGATTAAAAAAATTGTTTATTTAATTAAATTTTAAATTAGAAAAATAATTCGAACAATTTGTATTATTTAATTTTTATTTAAAATTTAAAATTTTATAAAATAACGTTGTATTAAATAGACTAATTAAAAGACCAAACTCTAATTATAAATTAATAAGTGGAATACTAAAATTAACTTAATTGGACTCAATAAATTAGTATCCTAAATTATTTTTAGTTATTTTTTTAATATGTTAAAAAACTATTAAGATTAAAAAAAGATTATAATGGTTTGCACTAATTTGACCTTTTTTACCGATTCTTACATTTTAAAAATTATTAATTACTTCCTTTCATATTATTTAATTATTATACAAGATTTATCATATATGTTTTTTAATTTTTATACAAATTGATATTGAATTAAAATTCTCAAATTTTAATATAATGTTATTTTAAAATTATAAATATATGAAGAATTAACATGAAAAAATTACATAGTAATTAAATAATAATAAAAAGATAATTTCAATATAATTAAAAAAATAAAAATCCAATTATTATTTATTCAATTTTTAATTTTTTCATTTAAATTATTTTAATATTGTTGTTATCGTTCGCAAATTAATAAATTTTTATTAAAAATTTTATTTAAAAAAATCTCTTTTTAATTAAAGTTTAATTTTCTAAAAAATTTCCTTTAATTATATTTCAAAATTTTTATTTTTATTCAATTTTTATCCAATTTTATAACGGTCTTGTTTTATTAATTTAATTTTCAATCCGATTTTTAAAATATTGTAAAAATCTATGAAGAAATTCACTAATTAACATATAAAAAGCTCTCTCACTAGGCTCGAAGTTCTTTTAGGAGACTAGAGAACAAGCGAGTGGCATTTAGAAATAAAGGAGAAGCTAAATCACAAGCATTTTGTTAATAATTCATACACCTCTTACCGAAGACGAGAGGCTACTTTTCATACAAAACTACAGTTATGTATTACATCTTACAAGGTTATTGTCAAACAACTGTTGTTCTTGCAACTAGCAAACCAAAAGAAAACCAGTACTCAAGTCAGCAAATCACATAAAGAGAAGGAAGAGGGCATAATATAACCTCACTCTTTCAAGTGTGATGCACTGTGCCATACATTATTTGATCCAATCATGAATCGTGTCTTGGCAAGAAACAAATTAACCTGTACAAAATCAAATGAAATCAAACCTTGAGATGCATATTCAGTTTTGCCGAATCTTTCTTAATCATATAGAACTTTTTCTTCTATAAAATTTTCACGTCCTTACAATGTAACCCACAGGCTAATTCTCTGCCAGTAAAGTGTATGCAGCTAAGCCCCACAATCTTCTTTACAGAGCATAGAGGTTCTGCGCCTGTATCTGTAAGCAATGAAGTTATGAAGCTTTCTTCAGTACCCAAAATGTGAACAGTAAATGTAACTTGGTTCAGAAATTTTTTCGGTTAATAGTTCGGTTCAGATTAGTATACTTTTAGGGTCTGGTTATAATGTTTAGGGAGAGGCAGGAGACAATTTCAGTGTCACTAACAAAAGATATATATGCATGAGCACTCACCTGTTTATATATATATATATATATAAAGAGCCTCATGCCTTCATAGATCTGGTCCAGAAAAATCCTTTCTTTTTAGGCATGTTATCTGCTGAGGATCTGCTGCTTTTTGATCGAAATGAAAAATACCGCCTCAAAAATGGCTTTGCTAAGGTGCCTTCCATAGTGGAACTGGAGGTCATCTTGGGATCCTTCCCTTCTTGTCCACCGGCCTTTAGCCAATCAAATGTAATAGAATTATTGCCAAGATTGCCATCCAAAACCCTTTTGCTCGATCTCTTGTTCTTCAACTTCCGGTCCATTTCTGCCTTCAGTGCCTTTTGTGACAGCTTAACAAGTTGCTTCTCACCCAAAGTACAAACTGGGCAAGCAGGATCATATTTGTCCAGTTCAGGTGTAAAAGTTTCCAAGCACTCGGCGTGGTAAACATGCCCACAAGTTAGCACTGAAACAACAGATAACTCACAAGTGACAAGCTTCTGGCTGCTCCACAAAGATGTCTCAGTTAAAAGCCTTAAACAAACCCCACATGCCTGGAGATCTACAGAGGGAGAAGCTGATGATCGACAGCTGGATGTACATTCTTCATGATTAAACCCCAAAGACTCGTTATCAAAAGACCATCTTTCTCGATGGGATGTAGCCATGAGTTCAGTAAAGGCATTCATAGACCAACTATCTGAAGACCTGCCATAAGATCCCCAAGTTGAGTCATTGCTCCACGAGGCAGTTGTGGGCTTCCCATCAGCAACAGAGAAGCTGTTTGATGTTTTCAATCGTGGGATCTGCATATCAGATGCTTGCCCAATTAACTGATGCCCAGGAGAATGATGGGGCCACCTAGGAGTTGTTGAGCCAGTAGGATGCAAATGATTTTGGGAGGATGATGGAGATGTGGGCAAGGATGAAGCAGATCGAAATGAAACTGATTCCTTTGCAGGAGATGGGTTTGTAACTGCCGGGGAAGCTGTTGTCTCCTTCACCTATACATAAAGAGTTCTATGTAAAAATATATCCTCTCAAAGGGGAGGGAAGTGTCACTCAGAGAACTTGGATAATAAAGAGATTCTCTTGCACAAGCTCTACCTGTTCCAAATTTGAATCAATTGAAATATTTCTTGAGATGGACTGATCTGCCACATAGGTGTAAAATATTGTCAAATGTTGTAGTACATATCAGTCAGCTCACTTTCTTCTAAGAATCAAGACCAGCAAATTCATTAATTACTGGGAAGCAAAATAACAAAAGCTGTGTATACAGTAGCTCACCTGAAGCCGAAGTCCTCTTATGCTCTCCAGTTACATCAGATTTTGGGGACTTACGCCATTCTCGTCTTTGAAAACTTCCCAGTGAGCTGCTGTCATCTGACGCATATATGGATTCAGACTTAAAATCCGGTCCATGGTTTCTGTTTATTGCATCTGGAAACCAACTTATTGAAGTCTCTTCACCAGCTACCCGCCCTCGGTTATCCCACCTAAGGCTCCATGTTGGTGAATGCCGAACACCCCGATGCAGGATCTCACTTCTAGATGCACCGACTATATTTTTATCTCTAGCAGCAACACAACAGGCACCCCCCATAATCAAATACAGAAACTTGCAGAGCTCAGGCTGGAAACCCGCAGTAGTAGCTCACATGCCCCAAACTACAAAGTTGTTAAACCACTTAGAATTCATAACCACCACTCTTAACAAGAAAATATCCTAGGTAAAATGGTTCTTTTGCAATCAAGAATGACCAGCTCCTCAATGAAGTAACTAGATTACCTACATTCAATAGAACTCAAAAAATCAAACGGTTTGAAGAACTAAGATCAGACTCCTCTGGCCTTCCAAAATAACTATATCCACAGACAAATAAGCATGAACACAGAACATCTAAAGCTAACGATATTCAGAGCATCCAAAGAACAGTTTCAAGTTAATCTAACTAAAAACACCCAAATCCACAAGAAATTCAAATCGTACAAAGCGAAACACATTCAAAACTATCAAACAAAGACAAATAAAACCAATCTTCCCAGATCCAAAAAGATATCCAATTTTGAGATGACAATGTAAACTCCATATCCTCTACTAAAATCAAACTAACCATACAAGGGCTAAAACACCCCAAGTCAAAAAACCCTTACCAAGAGTCAACAATGAATAACACCACCGTTCACACCAGCTAATTGCAACGATTAAAACCAACGAGCCAAAAGAGATGAAAACTTTCTCCAAATTCCTTTTTTCACTCCCACAGCTCACAATCGACACCCACCAAACCACTTCCAAACAATAAGAACACCCAGAAAGAGAATCAAAATCAGTGAGCAAAATTAAAAAACAACGCAAATTAATAAACACCCAATTTCGAATCCATCTCCTACTCTTAAGGAATTGCTCAGACTGAACTGAAAAACCCCTAAATATAGAAACCCAACAACTTATTAAAAATAAAAATTAAAAATCACCCGAGTCCCTAGTGATCCTATTATACCTCCCGGACTTCCTATATTCGAAAATTAAACTAAAGAATATTATTATATTTTTTCCAAACACAATCCTTAAAAAATTCAAATCCAATTAACTAAATAGAGTAGAAGAAAGAACAGTCTATGGAGTCTCCGAGTACGAAGCATTGAGTTGAGAACGGAGTCGTCAAAGTACCTAGTCAAAGACAAACAAACGGCGACGTATTGAATACGTAATAGGCCCTAAAGAGAGCAGGTGACTGGCTACGAGAGAGAGAGAGAGAGGAGACTGGGAAGTTGTTAAAACGAAAGAGGGAAAGACCGATGGAGAAAAAGTCGTTTTAGACGGCGATGGTCGTAACGTCGTTAGAGGGTTGGGTGTTTATATTCTCCGTCCGTCTTGACGAAGTTTGATGACGTGTGATTCTACCGCTTTTGCCACGTTAGCATCTTTTCTTTTTCTCCATTATTCGCCGTAAAAAGTTTTAAACCAAACTTTTAAGAAAGAAAATCAATACTTTTCTTATAAAGAGGTTTTTTTTTTTAATAATTATCACTTTACAAATTCGAAAAAGTTCAAGGGTCACAATGGGTTAGGCTTAGGCCGGTTCAAACTTAGATTATTAGGATACGGGCCGAGATTGAGATTTGATTGGACTCGAGACAGCTACGTTGAGCTCCATTGAGCTAAGGTAACCCGAGTTTAATTTGACTCGACTTGAATTTTTTTAACAAAATTGAAAAAAAACAAAAATGATGTTATTTTCAGCAAGTAGCCTCTGGCTCAAACATTCCAACTCTGACCTAACGCTAACGGAATGACTACTCAATAATTATTTTACCTTTTTAAATTATTTTTGATTAACTTAGTCTAATACTTCAACTTAGGTAAAATTAACACCAATATTCATAAGATAGTACGAACATAATTGATTATATTATTTGATTATATTATTTGATTATGGTTAATAATAGATCGATTCAAACTCTCTATAACTCGAGATTGATTTGAATGGCTGAGTAATTCCAAAGTCGATTAAATTTTGAGTTAAAACAACATTATTTAACTTTTTAATCAAACTAATTCAAATTGTCTAGATTGAGCCTAACTGACAAGTTAATTTATTATCTTTAATATTAATATATTAATTTAAATTATTTAAGTTAAGATTAATCGACAAGTCAATTTATTATTATTAATTTTAATTAATTAATTTTAATTATTTAGGTTGAGTCTAACTCATAAAACAATTTATGATCCTTAATTTTGATTGACTAGTTCAAATTATTTAGGATGAGCCCAATTGACAAACTAATTTATCATCTTTAATCTGAATTGAAAATTAGAGTTATATTAGTCTAAAATTTAAATTAAATTATTTTTATAATGAAAAAATCCTTTAGAGAAGAGTGATCTCCTTTTAAAAGCTCAAGAGCCATTTTAAAGCAACTTAGTATATCTTTCCAAACCTTCTCCTTGCTTTCCAAGTAAACATAAGTATAGTTTTTAAGTTTAAAGTGGGAGCACAAAAGGTTGAAGGAAACCACTTTTTCCATTGTTGGGCACTAACTTTAGGGAAAGTGGATTTGTGGAGTAATTAAGCATTAAGCATCCTAAAAATATTGTCTAATTTAATTTATAAAATTTTATATAATTTTGTCGTAAAAATTATACACAAATAAGGCACATAATTAAAAAAAAATCCAATGTCTTATATGTCCAATCTTACTTTTTATCACCAAAGAGAGGTGCAAGCATGACAATAGATTAGATTGGACTAGACTATGGCCCGAGGTTTTAAGCCGAAGCTTGAGCCTAATTGAATACGATTTCTTACTCTTAAAATTTTGAAAGTGATATCATTGTTTTAAAACGATGTTGTAGTCCAAGTATAAGCTTGACTCGAAGCCTAAAATTAGAAAAGAAAAAGCTCAAGCCTATCTCAAAGTTGATTAATTCGATATGGACTTATCGTGTAACACCCCACTCTCGCAAGACACGTACCCAACATCTTCAGTGATATCTGAAAACTTACCCCGCAAGGGTGGCATTTTAGCACAATCAGTCAGTAAAATCTTATTACAAAATTTTTTCCTTTTAAAAACAATATACAATATACACATATGCGAAAATCAATAATTAACTTGGACCCATTCTTTTCTTTTGTAACATCAAAATCACATTTATTATTATTATACGCAATATCAATCTCAGTTACAAACTTTCCAATTTGGAAAGTTATTACATACAGAAATATTCAAATATACATTGTACAACAATTGCGGACGACCTAATTCGATACAGACGCTAACTGATCCTGACATATTTCTCTTATTTACTTGTAGTAGGTATACTCCTATTTGCCTAACGAAGTAACTCTTCTGAGCCTGAAAAAATATTGCAAAATTTGGGTGAGTTTTTACAAACTCAGTGAATGACTATCCTCGATGGCTCACTCGATTACATAACACATACAATTTATATAATTACATAATTAACATCATTTCATTGATAATCATTTATCATCACATATCACGTGATCATTCATTTCACATTTCACATTCAACACATTCACATTCAGAAATCAGTCAACTATTTTAATCATACCTATCATATACATATGCAGTGCTCATTCGACTCAATTTTAATTTTTATTGTTGTGACTGAGTGCCTATAATTGTCCCGTATCTATCGTGGATATCGAACTCATCGATAACTGTCTCATATCTGTTGGGGATACCGAACTCATTTTACATAGTGAGCCTTTGACTCTTAATCACTTTATGAGCTTTAAGCTCTTTTTCACATTTTGAGCTTTAAGCTCTTTTTTTTCACATTCTGAACTTTAAGCTCTTTTTCGGTAGCTACTCCAATCACAACAACCTTTATGTTTCATGTATTCATGTAATGAAATGCATCATATACATTCAATCAATTAAAAGTGCTCAATATCACTCAATCATATTCGCTTTCATATGTCATTGGACCTTAGTCCGACATTCTACATTTACGTTGAGAATACTCATATTTCATTCTTATACACATTCACGCTTTTCTTCAAAACTTGGTCCGACATTCAACATTTAAGTTGAGAACACACATATTTCGATCACATGAATCATACGCCTCGGACATTCAATATCTAGAATCAGTACAATCACATTCATATTCATTAGTAATTCAATACAGAATTTAAAAAGAACAAACACTTAAAGTAAGACCATCTAGGTCGACTCACAGTATGCTCCATATTAGCATTAGCTTCCATGATCCAGAAACGTCTGGATACGGAGGTTCTATCCTATATATCATCATCATACAATACACATTTATACACATTATTAATTTCACAAACATATGAACACTCAATCACATACATATGTATATATGTTGTGTATAATGCATGCTTAATGTCAATCTCGGGTATATTGTATAAATTCAAATCTTGTGCTCATTCTCATTTTATAATTCATAGATATCTAATTGAACTTAGATTTATACTTCATTTGCACATGATTATTCTAAGTACACCATTCAATCTTTACCATTTGTATGTGTCTAGCTTCTTCTTAAGCTTACACCTGAAGAACACTTGGTTCTTCTAAAGTCATAACCCAAATTTGTTGTCATTTCTTTTCTAACATTATATGCTCTCATAATACTCAATACTCAATTCTCATTCACATTTACTTAATACATATTACTCAACTCCTTTAGATCATAACTATAATCATATGCACATCTTCATTCTCATTACACTCATGCCTTTGGTACTTTGATATCATCCATTTGTTCACTAAGTTATAACCCCAGTTATCACTTTAAACATATCACACATTAGTCACTTAATCAAGGCATCATTCTAGGTTCATTCCAAGTCCCATTTAAGCCTTAATTAAGACCCATTGACCCGTGAATGTCTATTAGGCGGACATCCATGTCCATTAAACAGACCTTTACAGGTCTCTTACATAAACTTAAAATTTTGACCCTCTAGATATCAAAATCTCTTCTCAGGATGTTCATATAGGTCTCGAAGTCATCTTTAAAACCATACCTAAATGACTTCAATCTGAGTTCTGCAAAAAAGTTATGCTTCTTGCCCCAAAATATATCCAAGTGCATCTACATTTTCTAAATTCTAACTCTTTACTTACTACATTCACTACCTTAAGCTTGTCTATCATTTCTAATTCAATTTCTCCTCATTTTCCCATCATTCTAACTCCATTTCAACTTAATATCATCCATAAACAAATTATAGTCCATGATTGATCATGAAAACTAATAACAGAACATACACATATATACACATTCATCATCAACTTTCTATACATATTCAACTTCATTTTCACTTTCATTTCACTTCTAACTATTACCTTAATTATTCCCATTTCAAGATACCACATTACTCCTTTTCGTTAGCTCTAGATTCATTTTATTTCATCACAAAAACACCTAAACATATTCACGTTAACTCATCAAGAAAAAAGAACAAAAACCTATTATGTATCTAGTTTTTTTGCACTTCTTCCTAACCCAGTACTCAACTTTAGGTCAAAATTCAAAACTCTTAAAGACAGAATTTGAATTCGATGTCTTTATAAAAAAAAAGTATCCATATGTCTCTAGTTTAATCCAAATCAAGATTCATCTCATTTGGATAACTACAAATCAAGCTATGGCTAAAATACAGAAGCATAATCAATGGAAAATGTTACAACTAGCATTTTTCCAGCACCCTTTGAACACCATTTACTCAATTTAATCCAACATTATATCATCACATATACAAAAGTAAGACATTTGTATATACTTGTCAGCACTCACAACTCACATATGAAAATTTAATGATCAATTCATCAATCTCAAATTACTCATCATATTAGTTTCATTTAACACTACCGATGATGATTAGAGCATAACTTACATGATTAAGCTCCAATATTCTTTAAACCCTTCAAGATCTCTCTTAACCCTAGCTTTCTTCTCTTACATGTACATCATCAATCAAAGATTGTAGGGTTCGGTCTTTAGTGACAAAATGGAGAAGACAACAAATCTTAGAGAAACAACGTGAAAGAGCCGAGTGAGGGTGAGGGTGAGTTTCGTGAGTGAAGAAGAGAAAGATGAAGAAAATGAAGAAGAAGATGGAGAAATGAAGCATATGTCTTGAATGGGAAAGTGAAAGACCATAATGTGGGTCTTTCACTTAGTGAATTTCATGGTTTAAAACATATGTCACTTGCCACATGTCACTCTCTCAAAGTCTCTTCTTGGTCTTTTATTAACTAGTCCATTTGTTTCTAATTTCTACTTCAGTTGTCTCCCAATTTTCAATGACATAAGTCATTAAATCTTAATGTCACATATTAAAATTTCCACTGTCATTTGACATTTATTTCTACCACTATTCATTAAGTGTTCTGCCACTTGACATTTTTTCTCGTCCAATATACCCTTAAAATTTTAGAATTTTTCCAAATTTTTACCAAAAATTTTAAGTCAATAGATATACTCTTCAAATCAATTCTTAAGACACATAATCCATAATTTATATTATAATCAAATTAAACAATCATTTATACCCAAAAAATGTCAAATGAGTGCATAAACAATTCATTTTAATGTGCAAAAATCAATATTCATATGTGTGTATGCTAACATTATGTATGAGCATGAAATGCAATTTTTTAATCTCTCGTTACTATTTTTTCATTTACAGAAATCTAGGATTCTACACCCTTAGTATGAGAACGGGATGTCACATGATGACTTTAGGTTGGGTTGGGCTGGGTCGAACTGAGTCGGACGAAAAAAAATTTATCATCTTTAAAGAGGTGAACTAAGAGCCCAACTTAGAGCTAGGATAATATTTTACTACAAGTTAAATGCTCGTATGAACATTTGAACTTGGTGTTAATTTTTTTACTTACATTATGGGTGAGTAGTGTCCATATTGATTAAATTTAAGTTTTTAAAAATTAGAGATAACATATTTAAAAATATCTAACTTTTTAGATTTTTTTACATTCATATCAAACATTTTAAAATTTTTAATTTAGTGATTAATCTTTCAAATTTCGTATAAATCAAATCAAAATTTTATTTTTGCTGATATGACTAATAAATGAATATGCAGGGAACATGCCTTATCAACAACAATATCTTTTGATATGATTTATATAAGTTTTACAACATTAGTCACCAGATCCGGATAAAGGTAATAAATTGGCCCAATAAATGATCTAAGTCAATGGTTCGAATTTCAGGAGGAAAATAGATCCCAATTAGTGTGGATCGAACCCATATCGGGCTTGTGATGGGGAAGCCTGATATGAAAGCTATATATATATAAAGATTAAGGTCTCCTGTAGTTGCTCATATTATTCGTAAGCATATGGATTCTTTGACTCGTTAAGAGTGCTTATATTTTGAGAAAATTATAGAAAGACATTAACCATGTTTCGGTGAACGATTTCCATGAAAGTCCTAGAATATTAGAGTTTGTTTTGGACACGAAAACTAGCTCGGAAGTTTGAATGGAACCGAAATCAGGTATTCCATATTTTCTTCATTTATTTCCCTCTCATGAATGATCCAGGAAACGTATTAAGGTCCATGTTATGTGTTACATGTGATATCAGAGCGGTTACGTGATCGGGTTGTCAGAAATGAAGGTTTTTTTCGATTTTCATCCATTAAGTTTTTTGTTGGTTTTTGATTTTTTTAACATATGTGATTAACTAAAAGTGGTATACATGAGGTTAACTATCAAAAATGGGCCATAAAGTGCAAAAAAGGCTCCCAGGGCTACCGAAAACTGCCCTCCCTGTCGGAGGGAGATTGCACCTTCAGGACCGCCCACGAGTGGTTTGGTTGGCACCTGACATGTGGATGGTGCAGATGGGAACACGTGGTGCATGGTGGCATGTGCATTACATGCGCCACTAGTAACCCCTGTGCGTCTGGGTACATGGGACGCTTGCAAAGCACACACCAAATGCACCTGGCACGCTTTGACGTGAGGCCGTGCACAACACAAGTGCCCCAACCATGCATAACCATTACGTCGGGCTAATGTCAGCACTGACGTCAACACTAGAAAAAAGGACAAATTTTAGAATTTTCGTAAGGGTGCCCTGGGCCCTTTTGGGTCAATTCCAAGCCGGGGGGATTTTTAAGTGAAATTTTCAAATTTTTTGGATAAATTACGCTGGTAATTTAATTTCAGAAAAGTTTTTAAAAGTTTTTTAAGCTAATTTTGAGCAAATTTTCATGCTCCGAATTACACATAAGGCAGACACTTAAGGTTTCGTGTAACATCCCACTCCCGCAACACCCAAACCTGATATCGAAGGTGATATCCGAGCTCGTGCCTCACGAGAGTGGTATGCTAGAGCAGTCAAATATGTTCAGAAATTCAATAAAACAAATTTTATTTTTGACACCAATCGAATGTGCGAAAATCCACAAGCAATTCGAGCCCATTTTAATTTAAAACCAGTTTGATCAAAACACAAATTCAGTCATTTAAAGACAGTCAAAAGTCTTTAATTAATTACATGCACAAAATTCGTAATCCAATTTGGCCCAAGACTATTCCTGAACACTTTCAGAAATCATATTACAATTATAACAAGATCCAAGTGGGGCCCACAACAAGACAGCACTATTTTGCGGAATTTGCAGAATTACAAATTTACAATAATACCGAATAACTCTAATGCAGAGGTGAAACTGATCCCGACTTCAAACTCTAACTCTCTTGTAGTAATCATACTCCCGTTTGTCTAACGGAGTACTCTTCAATTCCTGAAAAATAATTGCAATGTTGGGTGAGTTTGCGAACTCAGTGAGAAACCATCATCAATGATTCACCCAACTTATGCATTACGCGAATAGCGTATAGATTATCACAATAGCACAAGCAAAATATCATTTAGCAATTTACAGATCTTCACAATAGCATATTCAGAAAAATCATAAAGCAGTCTCACAGAAATATAGGCATTTAACCCTTTTTCCAATACATAGTACAATCAGATGCAGACATAACATTTTTCCATTATTTTCCATTTAAATTTTGTGTTGTGACTGAGCGCCTGCACTGTCCCAATCTGGGCATATTAATCAGTGAGCATATAGCTCTGAACTATCCCTTTTGGGCTCATATCGTAGGGGTAGGAGAGCCCTCTGGGTATGCACTACTTCCCACGTGTTAGTATGGATAGGAGAGCCCTCCAGGTATGCACTAATCCCCTTTCGATCTCATTACACAGTAATCACGTTTTAGGAAGTAGGAGAGCCCTCCAGGTATGCACCAATCCCCTTTCGATCTCATTACACAGTAATCACGTTTTAGGAAGTAGGAGAGCCCTCTAGGTATGCACTACTTTCCACGCGTCTTAGGAATAGGAGAGCCCTCTGAGTATACACTATTCCCTTTTTCAGTAGTCGAGCTTGTAGCTCTTAGTGGCAGCTCTAGTCACAACAGTTATTAGTCAATCAATTTATGGAATTCACTTGTCACATACAGTCATAATTCAATTGTCACTATTCATTCAAATCCAATTCATCAAAACAGTCATAGCATTCTCAGTTACGCTTTCTCATACATTCACCAACAGTTGATACTTCCAATGTCAAAGCACGTTTCACACATAACAATTTAAATTTACGATCATCATTTCCCACAACATTCAAAACACAGGACAGTTAACAATCAGAGATTAAGGAACCAACTAGGTTACTCACCTACACTTCCGAGCTACAACCTGAAAGTCCAAGCAGTATCCGTGAAATTTTGATCCAACGGTGCCTCTATGACAATCAAATAATTTTCCATTACAAAATGCATAGTCAAAATAATTTAATGATGCACATGCCTTGAATAAAAGATGTACTATGCCTATTCATGACTTTCCCGGTGCTATT